>JAECUM010072040.1:0-16535 GCA_016617855.1 Megalonaias nervosa | reverse complement strand
AAAAAAAAAAAAAAAAAAAAAAAAAAAAAAAAAAAAAAAAAAAAAAAAAAAAAAAAAAAAAAAAAAAAAAAAAAAAAAAAGAAAAAAAAAAAAGAAAGCAAGCTCTCACTTGTCTATTCAAACAGGCAGGGAGGAATAGTGACTACAATTAACCATACACGGCCAATTTATTTGAAACAAATGTACCCAGATAAAATAGTAGCTGAAATTTCAAAGAAGACATTACCTTTGAAGCACCGATTGTAATGACAACATACTAAGCAAATGGGAAAAAAATCAGTCTCAATCATACAATGCAATTTTTTGATGTTGCTGCCACAATAAGAAATGGGTATTTGTTAGGTTTTCCAAAGCTATCCTTTAGCGGCGACTTCAATAATGCATGTACCCTTCATCAAAGAAAGCTAACCACAATCTTCAATAAAAGCAATGAAATCTGATGGATTGTTTCAGTTTCCAACGTGACTGGAACACTTTTACTGTGCTGTGAAAGTTTCCTTGTTACAGGAAAAAAGTTTATGCATACGAACTCTACCGACAGCGCTTAAGACGCAAACTTTTACCGACTTGGGACATACTAAAAAGTAAACGTGCTTTATCATTCGTTACGTGATGGTGCTATTTTTTTCACTGAATACAGACCTATATGACCTGTAACAAAATTACTGAATATTTTAAATCTGTGTGTGTGCATATTTTCGCTGGAATTACTTGTATTCTGGATTCAATGTATGTGACGTGATTCGCGGGTGAGTACACGGTGTTGATACTTTATTCATTGCTATACATTAGACATGTATATATAAACAGTATACACGTATATGTACCAATGTGTGGTTCTCTGAATAAAGTACAATATTATATATGCCTTCTCTGTTTTCACTACAGGTGTATTTCTCAGTTAATATGTATCGATTTAAGATGATAACTGTGCCAATGAAGCACGTATTTTGCGCCCACATTTATTACCTATCCCCACCCCCCGCACATTTTTTCGGGTATGTGCATCATTTTCTTCAGCTGACCTGGTTGTTTATAACACGGTTCAGTCTATAACACGTTCGGGTTCTATGGCTCCCGACTACCGTGTTATAGTGGGGTCACGCTGTATGCTCTATTTTATCTTCATCCATTTCCAGACTGGTTCCTATTTTTCCATACCATTAGTACCATGAATCCTGAAATCAGTTGGAATCATGTTAATAATCCTTCAGATGTTGGGCATCCTGAAAGTAAATGTAAATTTTACAAAATAATGAACAACTTTGTTAGAAAAAGCACTTTAATAACAACTGTCCTCAAAGTGATTATAAAATGAGTATTCAGCCATTAAACAGCACTGTCTCTCCCCCTTCTCTTTGGTTTTGTACAGCAGGGATGGCATGTTTTAGTTTTTCAAGGTCCCTTGGTAACTTATGCCCTTGCTTATAGTGTGGTCTATGTTTTTGGACCCCATTGTGCATGAGTTATCAAGGGAGAGGTGTAGATGTACATGTGTTTGTGTTCCAAACGGCCTTATTGTGACCCAAATGTAACATTAAATTACTATATCATCCAAAATACTAAAACTTTATTTTTTTCTATAAAACATTCACTGAACATCAAAAAATTTTAGGCAAAAAAAGTGATTGATTCACAGCAAAACAAAGTAGCTTCTTTTTCTGAATGTATGAAACATTAGACCTACCAAGCTGAGTCAATGCATGTGATCTTACTCAAGAATACTGGAAACAACTCATAGGACAGAGTCAAGCTCAAGCTCCAACTTGCAACCTCACTGATGACCTAGCTTTGTCCATCTCTTCTGTAGCAAACAGGAAGTGACATAATATTTCATTTAAGGTTTAAGTGCCTTCTTGGTCAATACACTATATTTTGGTGGTATGACTTCAAAATGAGTACAGCAGACACAATACATCATAATTAATTTTCAATGACACGAGTACCTAGATTACAATACTGTATGACAGGAGTACCTAGATTACAATATTTTATGACAGGAGTACCTAGATTACAATACTGTATGACAGGAGTACCTAGATTACAATACTGTATGACAGGAGTACCTAGATTACAATATTGTACGACAGGAGTACCTAGATTACAATACTGTATGACCGGAGTACCTAGACTACAATATTTTACGATAGGGGTACCTAGATTACAACACTGTACGACAGGAGTACCTAGATTACAATACTGTACGACATGAGTACCTAGATTACAATACTGTATGACAGGAGTACCTAGATTACAATATTGTACAAATTGTTGAAATGTTTATTCAACAGTCACTAAAACAAGCAAATCAATTTCACTAATTTCTAAATCTTCACCGAAAAGAAGGATGAAGTTTAAAACATTTCAAAACTATTTTGTGTTAAAGCTACATTAAAAATCTAAGTCACACACACACACACACACACAAACTCTTTTGAAACCAACCCTATAAATATACATGGAAGCACATGTACAAGTGTTTTCACACATTAGTGTTTATCTATTCAAATCAGAGAAGGTCATTAACCTCATCTTTCAGCTGCATGCCAAGGGGGTTATTTCAAAAGTAAATGTGAATCTTTTGGACTTACAAGAAGTTTTGAAGATGTACAAATATTAAATTGTTTGTTCTAGCAGCAACTGATTAACTATTTATACCTTATAATGATAATAATGTGATCTAAGTACCCCTATCAGTTAAAAGTAATAACAATGTGAAGTTTTTGCTGTGGTCATTGGAAGTGATATGACCAAATTATATAATGTCTAAGAAGGGCATGTAAATCTTAAAAATGTTATTATAAAGATGCCGAGTTTGAATCACCTAAATAGAGTGGTCCGTCTCTTGAGAGGACCCTGATTAGTACTATATTTGAATTACCCAGATATAGAGACCATTCTCTTGAGAGGTCCCTGATTAGGACTGCATTTGAATTACCTAATATCCTCTCTTGAGAGGTCCCTGATTAGGACTGTATTTGAATTACCTAACTACAGTGGTCTCTCTCTAAGGAGGTCCCTCAATAGTACTGTATTTGAATTACCTAATTACAGTGATCCCTCTGTTGACAGGTCCCTGATTAGGACTGTATTTGAATTACCTAAATACAGTGGCCACTATTTTGAGATGTCCTTGATTAGTACTGTATTTGAATTGCCTAATAACAGTTGTCCCTCTCTTGAGAGGATCCTGATAAGGATTGTATTTGAATAACCTTATTACAGTGACCCCTCTTTTGAGAGGTCCCTGATTAGTATTATATTTTAGTCCTTACCTTGTAGATTTATGATATATTCAGCATGTTTGGTATGTGGCAAAGGATCCTGAAATGTACATGACCACGTCATTTTATTATCTTGAGTCATCACTGGATTAATTCTTATGGTGTAAGTGTTTCTTGCTGCATCACAAGTATAACTTATTCGAGATAGATCAAATAATGTCTGGTCAATAATAAACTTGTCACATTTTGGGACATCTGAACTGGGTGTTAACATCAGTGGATCAGATGAATGGGAACCATTGAACCAGAGGACAGATGAGATGTCACTTGTCCCAATGTAACTGCAAGTCATTTCCATGGAATCACCTGGAGACAATGTTGCAGGAACAGCAGTGATCTTTGCATTTTGGCATCCTGCAAGGTACAGTAGATTAAAACCCTTTAGTAATATAAAGCATGCATCCTGCAAATAATTAATAATGTCACATATCAATAAAGTGCCATGAAGAGATGCCTGTTTGAATGCAGAAATGAACAAAATAAAAAAACAAAATCCATATAATTGAACTCACAATCCTTCAGATCTTTTGTTTTTACATTTTACACTCTTTAATTATCACTTGTGACCACTATGTGGTGCTTCTAAATGGCTTGTTATATGGATGAATTAAAACATGTTTTGAGTACGTGTTTAAAAAATTCAGCATAACATATGGTTTTCTAGACACAAATGTTGCATCAAGGATGAGTCTCCATTGCGAGATAGGGGTTTGATCATGTACATTCTGAAATTTAAAGTTTTTGAATTCTTACTCTAATGGCATTTCCACTGTTTTACCTGTTTACTATAGGAGCTGAATTAGTACTTTGAGTCCTACAATATCCCCAACCCCAACAATGTTCAAATGTATCAATCTGTGCAAGAAATATGCTAATAAAAATAAATTATTTCTTCATTTTCATTTCAAAATACTCATTAATTTGACCAAAATACACAGCCAGTGGGTATACAGGTAATACACATTTTCTTTGACACTATTGGGTACATTAGGTAATACATGGACCGCTCCGGTGGCCTAGTGGATAGTGCATCAGTCTTGGATGCAGGAGGTCGTGGGTTCGATCCCCGGACGAGTGATACCAAAGACTTACAAAAATGGTACTAACAGCTGCCTCGCTTGGCGCTCAGCATTAAGAGGTTATTGTTAGGACTGATCAGCCTGGTGTCAAGATAATGTGACTGGATGGGACATCATGCTACATGTCTGCGGCATGATGCCCCAGTGCTAGACATCACTATAAACTGCCACACTGCAGACGTCGAAGTGATATGACTGAAAAATTGTTAAAGCTACATTAAAAAAAATCCAAATCCAAATCCAGGTAATACATGTTTTCTATAATAAACATGGGTACAATAGGTAAAGAATGTTCACATGATCTGAGTAAATGAAATACTATGTGTGTAGTTTGACTTTTTTATGGCTATGTTGCTGTTGTCAGTCAGAGAGCTTTTCATTTCCATGCTTCTGTCGGTCATCATTGTGTGTTAAATCATTCCTAATCATATTAGACAAAGTGCCAACAATATGCTGTGTGTTATTCATCTGAATATAGTCATATGAATATGCATATCACATGCTTGCAATAACATGATAAAGAGACACAAATTTTTTTACACCCAAACCCTCAGCCAATGTCAGTATGTGAAAAAGCTTTCCAGTAGCTTCTCATGTGTTGGTGGTTCTTTCCGGGGATCTCCCAGGTTCTTCCTCCACCATTATACTGACCGCCATGTATAAACTATCTTGTGCTGAAAAATGGCATCAAACCCCACAACAACAACAAAATATGGTGTTATGAGTCTATGCTCTTAAAATAAGTAACAGAAAAGAGTGTAGACAACAAGCGTTATCAAATTTAACAAATAATTTATTTCCCTATAATACAAAGTGAAAAATGAGAAAAAAGAACTTACGGTATTGCAAATTAAATCCAAAAATAATCCAAGAACTAATGACTCAAGTCCTAGTAATAAAATGTCCTGAATAAAATTCAGTTCAAGTCCCAAAGAGATCCAAAATTGAAGGCGATGATGTGTCTGTTATGGTCTGTGATGTGCTGATGTGTCAACAGTCTCTTGTTGAATCACAGAAATATTATTCCAGGTTTGAATTTAGTATAAATTCCAGTGAATGTCTTTATCCAAGAATTTTGTCAGAGAACTTTTGTATTTCCAGAGAAAAGAATTGCTTGAATTTAATAATTTGAAGAAAATAAAATTCAGCCCAAACTGGTCACAACATAATACAACTTAAAGTGCTAGATGTTAAAGCATGCCTGGTAAAATTCTCAGTCACAAGATAATAGAGTTCTCTGCTTGACCTCAAGGTCACAATTAGCACTTTCTGAATGAGCTTTCTAATGAGCTTTGTTTATTTACAACACAATAACCTAAAAAATTCACTTGGAAATCTCCAAACCCTGATCCTGATCAACATATTTACTCCTTCTTTGTTTACCTGAATAATAATTTGGTTAATAAGCTCATACACATAGAGAATAATGAAGCTATTATTAGTTGTTTACATAAATGAAATAATATAAAAAAATCAATCAGGTCAAGGAGAAATAAACTCAGTTTTGGACAAGGTCAAGTCCAGCAAACAATGTCACATTATAATAACATATAATGAAAATTTTTTTTAAAACTAACAGACAACAATTAAATATACATAACAATGGATAGACACAAAAGAAAGAGCACTGAAAGAAGCAACTGCATCCAAATTACAATTATCATTGCCTATGATTTGCAACATATATTTCTACCAACTATGTTTCTATTTAGTAAAAGCGCCAAACAATAAATCTGCCAAGACTTGTGGATAACATGACTGAGTCAGCGGCTTCAAAAATGAATTAATGGTATATATACGGTGTATGTACCATCTCAGAGTACGATCCTAATCGCTGAGTTTTATGGATAAGTATGCTGCATTTGATAACAATTATTTTGATGTCATTGCCCAAGTCTACTTTACCTTGTCAAAGAATTTTCTATGTGATTCAATACACAAATCAAGTGCACATTGCATGAGCTATGATGTGTGCTGTCGTTTTAAAAGCATATACTGTAGTCTTTCAATTCAAAATTATTTGCAATACTTAATGTTTAAGAGACATGGCAGTTATGTAGAAAAATGCTTTGTTCCTATAATTTTATATTTCTTCCAGTAACTCTTCAATAAATCTAGGTATTGGAGAAGAACTGGGTTGAATTTAGTCCAGTAAATGAGCCACTTCACCCTCCCACAAATGTGCTGATATTGAGGGACAATTTGTTTATTTCTTGAGCAACTGTTAGTTGAAAGGTCCTTCTGGAAATATGAATAGTATATTCACAGATGCCCTTGGTGCTAGGGACAGTTTTTATGCACAGATGTAATGACATGACCACCACCCCCATTATAAAAATTCATAAAAAGAAAAAATACACAACTGAGTTTAAAAAAGTTCATATGCATGTATTTTTGGATAGCGATAATAAAGGATATCATTCATCTGACCAGCAAGTCAATTGAAATTCAAAGCATAAAATGTTAATGCACCTCAACCCCAACTTTATGCATCTTGAAGGCCATTTTTTAAACCAAGCTATGATCACAGCGTCAATGCAATTCAAAATAGTTGCCGTCCAGGATGTTTTTGAGATATTCTACTTGCCCTGAACCCACATTTCTACTGCTATGGGTCTCTAGCTGCAGTCAACTATTAGTATTTCGCTGTCTACATATGTACTGTGACATGACCATAGGTGTACATGCCTCACATCAATTTCAAGAACAAGATTTGCCTGAAACACTCAATTCACAACTATATCCATACCTTTAATTATTAAACAATAATAGCTCAGAAACACCATGGCCCTATGAAACTGTCTCTTGCCACCCATGCCCAGTGGCCATATAGATTTTCATGACTACGTACAGCTGTTACCAAATCCTGGAAAGAGTGTAAACTGTTCCGGACATATTTGGAAGCAGCAAAATGACATATTTTAATAAACAGGTGAATTCAGACCAACAAACTGTCCATCAGTATCAACACACAGATCTGAGGAGCTATTTTATCAGGCCAGTTGATTCCAGTGCTGTGTGAGCATTGCCCGCAGGCAAATCTACTATGCTGTAGAGAACAGTTTTTATATTATTTGCCAACCTCCCACCTCCACTGCACCATATCCCATCCTAAATTTGTTCTGTGAAGAAATACCTTTATTACATCAACATGAAGGTGAAACACAATGAAAATTTCAGATGCAAAAAAGAAAAATTCCTGAATGCACCTCTTTCTAATGGTGCCACTGCTGGCTGAATTGGAGCTGCGCCTAGGTTTTCCCAAACCTGGGCTAATTTGTTTTGATCCATGGAGTCTTACTAACAGAATCGCATCTAACCTTTCCAACTTGTTTAAAGGCCATTAGTATTGGACACTTCGGTATAGGTGGGTGTGGGATGGTACTCTGTCAAGAAATGGCTAAAAATTATGGCAATAGTGATGTCCCATTTCTTTCAGTTAAGTATGATGCACCATTTAGCAGTACTGTAACTATGTAAAAGAACAACTTATAATAAAAACAATTCCATACTTTTTGTCTGCATTTCTTGATGAAGGGTACAACAATATGGAACCTGTATGTAGTGAAAATGAAAAGCCACTGACACTTATGAATAATCGATTTTGTGGTAAGCAGAAGTGGATTTTGAATACAACATTAAGAAATTGAGCATGAACTCTTTTTCTGTGCATACTGTTTACAAATAAGATGGATTCAAGGCAGTCCTAAGCAACTGTGACTGTCACAGTAGTTCCTAAAAAAAGGTAAAAATGGCCTGTATTGACCATAAGCAGCATTGTATGAAGAAGACAATAACACAATTCTCCATGTATTTTAGTTGTTGTTGTTGTTGTTGTAGGGCTTAGCGCCATTTTTCAGCACATGATAGGCTATACATGGCGGCCAGTATTAATGGTGGAGGAAGAACCCGGGAAAACCCCGGAAAGAACCACCGACCCACGAGAAGCTACTGGCAAGCTTTCTCACATATCTACACTGGCCGAATCCGAGACTCGAACCCACGCAGACAGAGGTGAGATGGCAGTGATCCGTAACGGACAGCGCTTTAGACCACTCGGGGCCCCACCATGTATTTTAGTAATAATAATGATGACATAAGGTTATGTCATCACCATGTATTTTAGTAATAATAATGATGACATAATTTTACTCAAATCATTATGATATTCCCCAAAATGAAGAGTCTGGAATATTCATTCTCTGCTCATGCATTTCTGTGCATGCTGAACTATCTATTCTACCACAATTGGTAATTCAGCTTTCTAAACTTTATTAATAAATGAATCTTGAGTATAAATATATAACCACTTTCTTGGTATCCTACAGGGCTAGCAGCAATTTTGTATCTACAACATTTTAGGCCTTTTTAAGGGGTATTTTTTGGCCTTTGTGAACAATTTTTAGGTGCAAAGTTTACAGACCAGTCTTTCATGCGCATAAATAACATACTCATCAGTTTTACATTATTTTTAATTATAAGACTTACTTTAACTTCTTCAGCAAGGTAAGTTTTATGCAAATGAACACAATGAACAAGCATTCAAAGGTAAAATCATTTACATACATCCATACACATAAAAGCAGAGCAATCCTAGTAAACAATAAAATGCACTTTTACCAAGATATTTCTCAGAGTTTCATACAAGTCAGATTTTTATTTTTGCAGTTTATCATCAATCTGCTTGTCCAGAGCCAAATGTTGTTCATGTTTTCTTTTTTCTAAAGTTGTCCTCAAGCTACTGAATGTGCTAAGGAAAGATATTGTATAACGACTCTATGGTCTTAAAATAAGTAACAGACAAGAGCAAAAACCAACAAGTTTTATTAAATTCAACAAATAATTTATTTCCCTAGAATACAAAATTAAAATGTAAAGAGAACTTATCATATTGTATATTAAATCCCAAATAATCCTAGAATTTCTAACACAAGACCTAATAAATAAAGTTCTGATGAAATTTTAGAAGTATTTTAAATAAGATCAAACATCGAAGGTGTTGATGTGCCTGTAGTGGCCCATGATGTGGAGATGTGTCAATAGTCTTTTGATGAATCACAATAATATAATCCAAGAAGTCCTTGTCTAAATTTACTATAACTTTAGGTTAATGTCTGCCTCTAGAAAATATTGAGCACTTGGTAATTCATGAGAATATTTTGAATAAATAATTTCACCCAAATCAAAATCTGAACACAAAAACAGAAATGATTCTACACAGATGTTATCACAAGAATCATCTAGGAAACAAGATTATATACTTCTCTACTTGACCTACATCACAATTACCATTTTATGAAAATACTATGTCAACTTAATGGAATTTTCCACTTCAGTACTTTCTAAGTTGTAAACAAAACAAGGTCTGTACTAAAATTATTACAGAATGTGATAAACATTAAGTACACCTGGTACTTCATGGGGGAATTTCCAATGTTCTAGACTCAGATTAAGATAAACATCATGTTGCTTTCAAAAATCGACAATTTTAGTCATGTAGAGAATGAACTTGATTTTAGGCAAGGTCAGGTATAAATTAAAATTAAACATAGCATATAACGATAGAGAAAAAACTAACAAATACAAATTAAATATACATAACTGGATGTGCTAATGAAAGTGAGATTACTCTGATTTTCAGCCTTCAATGTAGAGTCATCAGCTAAAATTGTCATCATTTCTATATCATAGCTCAGTGCTGACTTTCTTTTTCAAATCTAGGATTTCCAAAACCTTTCTTATTTGTCTTCTCTATTACTTTCTGCTTTTCATCCTGAAGGAAGGCTTCATATCTGCTGTACGTAATGATGGCACTGCCTTGGGGTGACTGCAACTTTATCAATTCCAACTGCAGCTCTAACAGTGTCAATAATAATCCATTTGGCAATCAAAGTTCTATCTGCCATATTTACTTCTTTGACTTCTTTATTTACAGAGAACATCTCTACAGTGTCTTCGCCATGTGACAAGAGATGCAATGTCTTCACAACTTGCCAAGGGTTGGACTATTGCTGACGATGAGCAAGCCTGTCATAAAGAAAAGTGTCAATGCATTCTGCTTGGTTACTTGTAAAAGATCCAAGTGATTCATTACAACAGACAGTCAATAAATACAGAAAACTCATTAAGAAACAGCTTCACAGCAATTGATATTGTACTTCATCTTGCTGACTAATGTGTGCATTATATTCTTCAAGTTAACCTCCACCTGTGTTTTTCTTTCTAAAATGGCAGCAGGATCAAGGCAAGCCCTGTCTTTCACTAAACTAAATTGAAGTGGATATTTTGTGAGGAATATGTCAGCAAAAACAAACCAGAATACATTTAAGTTTTGTAGCTCACTGATTTTTTTTGGGGGGGGGCCTTTTTTAGTGTATTAATCATAGACTCTGCCACAAATCCAACAGCAACCTTGTGTTTGACTACATGATTTCAAGTGTCAGTCACATGACATATAACCATGTCTTTTGTTCTTTTGAGTTCCTCGATACCGTAACTTCTGAGATAACAAATCTCTTTAAGAGGGATATGGCAATAGCATTTAAATCATAATGAGCAAATGATAGCATTGGAGAATCAGTTTGGTATGACTCAACATGCTTGGTAAGCAAAATGAAGAATGCCAACATAGGTACAACAAAAATATACCTTCAAAAGGGCTTCATTTAAAATCTGAAAGTACTCAGTCTTAGGGTCAGAAACACTTGATTTTTCATTACCTCATCAACATATTTTCTTAAAGGTTGCATCAAGTTTAAAGCTCTCTGAACAACAGTGATTTTCTCTAACCACCTGTGTTTGCAGAACTGAAGAGGAAAGGTGGACATACCACTAACAATTACAAAATCTTCTCTTGCTGGTGGGTCATGAAAGGGTGGAAAAGGGATTTCAGAATTTTGTCCAATTCCAATTAACAGCATCCATTTCTGCCCTGCATGCACCAAGTGAACATCTTCCTGCTTTTAGCAATGTTACACCATGTTCAGTAGCCAGAGAAGAACCATTCTTATTATAAAGAGCCCCAATTAACATTTGGCCCATCCATAGATAACTGAATTAAATTATTTTACATTCAGGTATGCTGCCACAGATTCAACTGCTAAGACCATATATTAGGAAGTACAAAGATCGAGGAACTTCAATGTTATACACCTGGTCTTCAGTGTGCCCTGATCCCAAAAAAGAACATGAAAATCTATTTGTTTAGTTTGAAGGACATTATTCATGCTCTCATCAATGTGCACAACAAATTCTTCACATTTTATCCTAACTGCCAAAAGAGACGTAAAATATGGAGGCAATCCAAATGAAGCCATAAATGATGCTTTCCTGTCTGAAAGAGTGAACTTTCTGGCAAATGGATTGCCAGGAAACAGGTAGTGGAATACTTTTATTATTCCTGAATATTATGAAAAGCTACAGTGTTTATCTATACTACACAGAGTCCAAATAATTTTAACTTTAAACATGTTTTCCTTTGCAAGATGATCTTGCATAGATGCTGAAGTTACACACATCACTGAACAGGATGGATGAGAATTCTGATTTTGAGATAACTGTACTTTTGCTGAATCAGGCTGCTGATGCTAAAAAAAGAATAAAAAAAACCTGTAACTCTGACATTTTTACATGAGTACGAATCTATTAAATCGTTCATTTTTCTTTCCATAAAAACTTTTAATACTGGTTGTACTTTCTAAGCATTCAAGGTAAACATGTTGAATAGTTATATATAAATTATAAATCAAAAACCAGGGGAGGTATCTAAGCTTACTGTTATTATACTTGTTGTTTCTCTTTTAATACTCTTCATATGAAACATAATGATGATGATATAGCAACATTATGCAAAACTACTTCATGAGTAATTATAATAAATGTATATGCTAGAAAACTATAAAATAGTAAAAATTTTGAATAATCAAACCCTTTGTTCTAGTATTTAATTTTTTCCAGTGTTTTCATTTGTTCTGGTAAATAGTGTGACTCACTTAAAAAATTCTATGTAATTTCTGCATTTGTTTGTAACACTATAACTCAGATAGTTAGACAGACAGAGAGACAGATAATGTACATTTATACTCAGTCAAGACTTTCTTCAAGTCGAATGTTGATGATATGCTCTTCTCATTTGCTTGATGTTTTATTCTTTTTGTGTGTATTCCAACCCACTTTTACCCAGTCTCATAGTATTAAATGATCTTTTACACAATTTACATCTAGCAGAATACACATCTTCATCTTTATCCAACCAAAGAGTATACTCCAGTTTAGACTGCAAACTTGTTCGAAAATGCATCTTGTTAGCCATTATTGCAAGTTATGATAACCCAGATGTGATACAGCTGTAGTTGATTTCTGGTTCAGCTTAAGGTTTTTAACTGTGCAGTGAAAACTTTTGCTTAAAAAAGATATGTGTAATTTACTTGTTTTTATTGTGACTGTCAATTCAGGTTGAATATAGACTTTTTAATGTGTTCTTTCAATTTAGAAGGTTTTTGGTTGAAGTTTAAAGTTTTTAGGTTAAATCAATTTTTAGGCTAATTTAGGTTTCTTAGGCTCCCTATAAACTCAGATCCAAATAATGAATTCATGGCAAAATGTATGAATTAAGTTATTTACATTAACATTTTTCCTTCATGTAAACAACCATTCAAATTTAACTGCATACTTGTATCCTGGTTTCTAAACCACCCATGTCTTTGCAAATGACTTGACTGTACAATAATAAGAACTAATTTATCCAGTCCAGTGTTCAAATGACATACCGAAAAAACCCCAACAAAAATAACTAGTTACCACAAATTCATACAAATATCACTAAATCTTCATTAATATGTAAATAATTGTAAAAATGAGTATCAATTATTTACCTATATGTGGCCTATATGACACACCATACAATCCAATGAAGAAAAAGACATGGATATATACATAAATACATGCTATATTCACCAATGTTAAGAATGCTGTGCTATGCTTTTTTTAACCTTCATGATTTGTGACAATTGTGACTTCCACCAGAGCTGAACGAAGTAACATCTTGTAAAGGATGCAACTGCTCAAATATCTGACCTGAGCAGTTTGTAATTTTGTTAAACTTTTGTCTTTTGTCATTTTCTTAATTTGACTCACACTCTTGTTTTGCAGGAAGTGTGTTCTCACACAATAGTGAAAATGCATACCACAAGTAGACGAGTTCTCATACTTGCAGTCAAATTTGATATACATCATATTCATGCATACATATAAGGTTTATTTAGGATAGGTAGCTACTGTACTTTTCATTATCTTTAAGACTGCTCCGGTGGCCTAAGTGGTTAGAGCATCTGCCTCGGATGCGGGAGGTCATGGGTTCGAACCCCGGTCAAGTCATACCAAAGACTTATTACAAAAAATGGTACTAGCAGCTGACATGTTTGTCACTCAGCAATAAGAGGTTAGGGTTAGGACTGGTGGGCCTGGTCTCAGGATAATGTGACTGGGTGGGACATGATACCACATGTCTGAGGCATGATGCCTCTGAGCAAGACATCACTATAAACTGCCACACTGCAGACATCATGCGATATGACTGAAAAATTGTTAAAGCTACGTTAAAAATCAAAATCACATACGCTCATTATTTTTACACAGGTATATAAGAACAAAAGACTGATTATACCCAAAAATACTTTGGCAGATTATTCCTTAAAGAAGTACATACCAAGAAATACAAGATGAAAAAAGTAAAATGTAAACATGCAAATAAGCCATTTTAGTATATATATATATATATATATATATATATATATATATATATATATATTTCAGGAATGTCTGTGTGTGTGTGATTTGGATTTTTAACATAGCTTTAAAATATTTTCAGCCATATCGCTAAAATGTCTGCACTGGGGCATCATGCCGTAGACATGTAGCATGATGTCCCACCCAGTCATATTATCCAGACACCAGGCCGACCAGTCCTAACACTAACCTCTGAATGCTGAGCACCTAGGGAGGCAGCTATTACTACCATTTTTGTAAGTGTTTTGTATGACTCAGCTGAGTTCGAACGCATGACCTCCCGCATCCAAGGTGGACGCTCTAACCACTAGGCCACCAGAGTGGTCTGTTTTGTAATTCTCTTTGCTATTATAAGTATCAACCACAACTATATTTTCAATACGGAAAGTTTGATAATCATCAGGTTACAAGTATGCATGTAACATGACTGTCAGTCAAGGGATCAGGTTGACTAGATGAAGGCCAACATGACAGCACCATTACTTGGCATCATGGTGTTTGCAATGTGCACTGTAAACAAAGGCCCTGTGTATATGAAAAACGTAATGCTCATTGCATCTTGATTAGACTTCCTGCAACACCATAATTACAATGCAACAGCACAATACTTTCTCAATGTCATTATCTATTGCACATAAAATATTAAATTGCCTAGTTTAGCTCATATAAATGCATTTTCTATGAAACAAATTGCCCATGAACATTTAGTGTTTTTTAAGTTAATAATATATAAGTATTAAACTCATTAAATGCTATACGTGATATTTGACTATACCACACCCACCCACCCGTTATGTCCATTCGTATAGTTGCATTTAATATTTAACACAGAGTAGAAAAGGTCAAAGGAAAAGTAAAATGTGGGTTGAGCTGTCGTTGATATGAGTTGTCTTGTTTCATGCATAAATATTTTAGAAAACAAAATATTTATTTACACCATCCAAAGATCAGGCTAGCTTAGTCTATGGTGTACATCTCGTAGCAAAGTTCATTACAACTGTGACTATACCCTTGAACAAGAGACCTTGAATCGACTTAGTTAAACCTGTTGGGCGAGGTGAAAATAGCTGATATAAACCAATATTTCTTGTTGGAAACGAAAAGGCACGTTAAATATAGAGTATTATTATTATTATAAACGCTTGACACACCTTGCAACGTACGGCAAAATATTATCTCATGTAGGGTCACAACAGACCTTTGCAAACTTGGCCTACTTCAAGAATGATTTACACCGATTGCCTATTTGCATAGTGATTTTATTGATTTAACATTTTCATTTTCATGCATAACATTGTATGTTATATCCCATTCATATTATATCATACCTGTGCCTTTAAAAGATAGTATACATAGTAATAACCATATAAAAGTTCTTCTATCCATCACGAACGGACAGTGTACATGATCATCCATTCTACGCAGATGTTCTTGTTGGGTATACATGAGAAACATCTGACCAATCGAAAGTCTACCTTAGTCAAAATAGAACTCCTCCCACTGCCAGCAAAAAATGCCGCCAAACTTCATAACTTCCGGTATTTTCCAACGCTTAAATCAGGCATTATGGGATCACGGACAACATTACAGGTATAACGGTACCAATTGTACAACCCCAGGTGGGCGGAGCTTAAGGTGTAGGGAACATTGCATTCAGAAATAAACCACAAAACTAGCTGTGATTGGTGCATTATGTAAGGGTTGTACTTTCTGTTAGGCTTAAAAATATGTTGAGCCTCTTGGCAACATGTGAGATTATGTTAATTCATAACTATATCACATTTTGTATTTTTTATGATTTTTTTAAAATGTGGTACACATGACTGAAAATGTGTCTGGTGTAACTAGATAACTCTTACCCCTGTCTAGTTCCAGCAGAGTTATCTCTTTTAAATGCAATGGAGTACCTGGTTCTGTCCTTGTCAAATTGACAATCTAACATTGTTCTCTGTGACAGTGGGTGACATGCATGCTGAGGTAGGATAGAAAGTATATTTATTTCACAAAACATTAGCATTGAGGTCTATGGAAAAACAATTGGTACCGTGATACCTACAAGATTTACTCATCTCCGAATATGAAGTTGCCTAACAACATCCAACAACATTCAAAACTACGCACCTCCAAAACTAAAGATTCAACAACGGAAGCGCTCCAAATTTTCATGGGCCATTTTACCCACTGCAAAAACACATGTTCAAACATACCTTATGGTTCTTTTTACTAAGAATTGAGCTTAATTTAGATTACAATCAAGAGATGTATTAGAATGGCTAAAAATGATTAAAATAAGTTATATAATGGTGTCACGTATTCAGAACCAATTTGTTACTCTTGATATAATTATCAGCTCCGAGTTGGTCGGTGTAGGGATAATGTCCAAAAT
>JAECUM010072025.1:0-12546 GCA_016617855.1 Megalonaias nervosa | reverse complement strand
ATTCATGTTATATTAATATTTATTTATCATTTTCAAATCATACCTAAAACATTATTCAAGTGATTAGTGTCATTGAAAACTACGAAACATCACGGGAAAAAATTAATTTCGACAACTGGATTGCTTGAATTGAGTTAACATGTTTCTAAAGTGTGAAGTTTTCATCGATATCGATCCTGAAATTCATTTTATCATACGATTTGGATTATTTCCCGAAGGACAAGCTGATTAGAGAACTGGGGAGCTTATTGAAACACCAATTATACAAAATTAAACTTTTTGTAACGAAGTTTATCCTAGATCACTGAAGACTTGTGTGGGTACATAGACCGATTAGGATGATCAGGCATTCGTAAAGCGTTTGAACCATGCATATGTCATTTACTGTCTTTGTCCGGTTACAAGTGCCGCAAACACCTTGACGTAAGAAAGATGGAATATAATTAGGTGATGTAAATTTAATTTCGAAAGTTGTCAGGGTTTACAACGGTTTTTTTTCGTGAATTTTCTTCGAGATTTGCTAGAATTGAAATTTTAGACATGATCATGATTCATTGTCCCTGGACTATCAAAGTTTGATGACAGGAACTACAGTTGTCAAACCGTTAACATACTTTCGTGATATTTTACGTTTAATTGTTTGCTAGTGTATATTTTCTCGATGGTTTCATTTATTATATGAAAAGCTGATAGGATATTTGTTTTCATCGAGTTCAAATATAGCTAACAGATCGTATGTTACTTTGTGACATACGCCATTTTATTTTGGTTCGAGTCAATATAACGATTTAAAAAGTTATCATGATAGTTTTTTAAAAAAATCTGTTGGTACTCCTCTTGTAATTTTCTCAGAGAACTTGACCGATGTCTGTCAAAGCTGTAATTCCTTGATAAAACTTATACCGACGATTTGACTGTCTTCGTACTTTTCTTGTGCGTTTTAGGAGTAGAGAATAATTTCTTCCATGTAACATTTTATGTCCATCAAGAAATTCAGTTATAACGGTAGCAAGACCTTTTTCCGTTATGGACATAATGCAATACCGGGGGAATGTTGATTTGTCCATATTAAACAGTAATAAACACATTTATAGGATCACGTCACTAACAACGGAGATTAAGATCAAATAACCTGCTGACAGCTCAATCATCAGACAGCCCCAAAGAAAAATCACATAGAATTCACAAACGAATGAAAAATTTAAAATAAGTTCCATTGCTTGACTTATCACATATAAAAGCTAATTAATTCGCTAAACTGAAATTTTCAGCACATATATGTAAAAATAACTCACTCATGTACACACGTACATCACTCGATTCATATGTGCCATATATCTCTACGATATATTTAAACACATTTTACGAATGTTTAACAAATTAGTGACCCCACATAAGTCTGGCCTGTACAGGAACGTGGATATGTGAGGCATATATTTAAACAGATGTTTTGCATATGTAATTCCAAATATGTTTCACATGTTGCAACTTTTGCGGCGTATATGATGCGTAGCAAAAAAGGTGTAAATCCATTACCTTTGCATTCTTTGCGTATTTTTTTTTTAAAAGCAAGTAACATTGTTCACAGTCCTATGTTGCATGTTAAATTTAATGAAAGTAATTTTTATAGAATAGAATGGTAATTAAATATTAAATAGCTAACATAATGATCATTAAAGGTAAATTATAGGCAATAAACGACTCAGATGTATATTTGATGAATGGTATTTGATATTCAGTCTCCTCTGTCACACAATTTTGCCCAGCATTTCGAGTAACAAATGCTAACCCAGACATACTTAGTATTGTTCGTAATTGATAAATGCAGCCTTTTGATTGGTCGGAATACTTTCGAGTAACATTTGGAGTCTAATAAAGATTTATGAGGGAGAGTCCAGCACATCTAGGTTGTTCGACGTAGGTAGGTCTTCAGTTAGTCAGAGTCTTCGATTTAATACCGCTGATGACGTTTAATCTCATTGCGTAGCGTGACGTCAGGGCTAGCGGGAAAGGTCCAAATTTGCCGTGCCTTAAACGGGGCGGAGTTAGCTGGACGATGTTTCGTGATAAAGACTCCATGGATATACTAAAATTTTTATTTATCTTTACGCCAAGTCATTATTACGCGTAAATCCTCTCATGTAGTTTTGCGAAACGACTTAAATTTTCATAACACTGTTGCCTTAAAAAAGGGAGACAATAGTGGTCGGGAGGTGAATCTCCATAAGGAGACTAAATGAAAGAGGTAACACGCAATGATTTGACAGAAAGAAAATTATGCTATCGACATGTGCAAATAACACATTTCCATAGAGCCTAAGTTGCCAAATACAGACATACAAACGCACCCTATGTGTGACTGTTGCATTTATAATTTTTAATCGGAAACGGGCTCAACGCTACCCATCGTCCTCACAGGCTAGACTTATCCATCTTCATCATCGGTAAGAGCATTCCATGTCCTCATCTTGCGTCAGACATTACCCGTCCTCATCACCGGATGGCTGACGTCAAAAACTCTCTTCAACGAGACGCTTAGAAAAAAAAAAAACAACTTTCAATGACAGATGGGTGAAAACTAACCATCAACGACGGCAATGAGAATCTTACAAGAATTTTCATTTGTGTGTTGCAAGTATCCGATTAATATTTCTTAATTTTTTTGGAATGTAGGGGCGTGCAAATAAGGGCGAAAGAACTGAACGTTTCCTAGAGTAAATTATATATATATATATATATATATATATATATATATATATATATATATATATATATATATATATGGTTAAGATCACGCCCCGGAAACGTTTAAAATCCAGGAACTTCCGGGGCTTTGCCCTCTGGACTTCTACCGGGTTTCAGTCCTAAATACTCACGCCCACTATGGTACGTCCTCTGGATCCGCAGCTGAGATATTATGAAGAGGCCAGGTCTCTGGGTAAGACCTATTGGGTAGGTGGATAAAGACTAGGTTCCACTTTCACAGAATTTTTTTTTATCACAACCTGAGTATTGTTCTTAACTCAATATTTTGTTCCCTGTACTCTGTTTACAGTAATTCATTCAAGATCAGTGAATCAATGTTAAAACCCCAAATAACCAGCTTGTTTTGGAAATATTGGTTTAATTCAATTATCTCATAACTGTTTATAAATAATTAGCATGAGAAATTTTACCGGAGTTTTTTAATCAAACTTGAGACCTTTTACGAGAACTGGATGGGGGCACGGATTCGCAGAACCCATCCTCTGAGCTCGAGTGCAATCTGAAGCTAAAGACTTTATATTCAATAAAGAACACCTAAACTAACTGCAAGAGATGTAAAAGTTTCAATTTATTAAATTGAAAATTGTTTTTATGAAGGGGAATAATATGACATTTTGATGACTGTTATCTAATACCCTCCAACAATGAGAATGTTTTGCGAATGCGTGACCGGTTATTGCTGTCGTTTCATCTAAGTAGAATTAGCTCCAGGAAAAGTTAGTCTAATGTTAATATGCTATTTCATAATACGTAATTTGTAGTATTTTTAAAGCAACGTTTGGTTGGTGCTTATTTTTAGAGGCTCCTAACATTCAGTGTAGAAATCCACTTTCATTTATACGTAATTTTAAACATAATGAGGACATCAATAGCTCTACCACTGAGCAGGATGTTGGCCCTGACCAGTAAAGCTATCCCGACACCGTATAAACAGGTACCTGAAATGAAGATGCCCTGCTAAATAGTGTTTATCAAACACGTGTGTCCCAATCTCACCAACGTACGTCACATGCATGCTGAATACTTATATGTTTATGGCAGTGTCTTTACGTCTCCGCCAATCACATGAATTAGTTGAAATATTTGAAGATATCAGAGTTGCTCGGACGAGAAAATCAGCATAAATAAATAACTACTACTTTAGTGCCTTTGGTACACTGCATCATATTTAGCGAACCGTTGTTTAGAATAAAATTCAGGCTAAAACTTGATTCGCATTGGATGCCGCCATATTGAAAACACGCTCAATACTAGGTACACGTGTACTTTTAATTTTGCTACAAGTTTGTTTGCAGAGAAAGGGTGTAGCGTTCCAAAGACAGACGCATCAGAAGATACTAAAATAGCAGCTTTTTATCTTCTTTGGTTTTTTTCTTTGAGTAGCTCTGATTGTTTTGAATTACTCCGGCCACGTGTTGAAAACACACACAAAAAGCCCGAGTGAACCAAACGTCTTTGACGTGGGATGGTGAGGTTGTATTTAGTCCTCCGGGGATTGATTGCAATAACTTTGAAAGTAGTCAAATACTGACGCATTTAAGCCTCGATTTTAGTCTGTAAGTACGTTTTAAGAGCTCTGTTTTCGTTTGAAACCAACAGTAATTTCATAGAATGACATTCGTAGGAAATTAAACAACAATCATTGCACAATCACTCGCCTTTCGTCTGCATGGTACGTAATAACTTTTTTGTACTTGCTGACTGTACACATAAGTGAAGGCAATGACAATGAAAAACATTGAATTAGCCAGCAGTTTTAAACAAGCTACATTTATTCACTTTTAGTACAGCTATGAAAACTCTTACATGTACCTTTCTATTACACACACCGTTTGCGAACAGAGTCGACTCGGATCTGCCGTCGCATATTTTTACATTTTGCACACGGATATGAGGTACTACACTTGACTTAAACATGAAAAAACAGGGTTATTTTGGACACATAAGCAATGATTCCGTGACAGTGCCCTCATAAAGCCAGTTGTGTTTTTCCTTTTAATGCTTTCTTTATCTTGTTACGTGACAAGGGCTCTTACTCAGTAACAAAGAAAAGAGTGAAAGCCAACAAGCTTTGTATATTTTAACAAAATAATTTATTTCCCTAGAAAACAATGTAAAAATTGGAAAATAGGACTTACGGTTTGTGAATATAATCCAAAAGTTAATCCTAAGAATGAAAAATGCAAGTCCTATCACTAAACAGTTCTATTAGAATCCAGGTTCGAATCTCGACGACATACAAATATGGAAGGCGATGACGTCAGATGTGGTCCAGGTACGAATATCAACAATTCAATTGAATCAGTTTTTGTTTCCGAATAATTCCAGAATAAATTTCCATGAATATCTTTCAGAATTTTTTTTATAATGAAGTCCACTTGTTGAATTTCCTAGAGAAAGAATCATTAAATCCAAAACACAAATGAAAAACAAACAATCTGGCAACAAATAAAAAAATCCCACCTTGTTCCTTGAAGATGTTAAAACGACTCTGACAGAAAAATATTAAGAATGCGTATTTAAACCCGAAAAACATCATTTCAGTCTCGCGAGATGGGTCATGTAGTCTCTTACTCCAAGACATTTATCAGGTACACCAGTGTAGTCCCAATTAAGAACCAGTAATAAAAAAAAAACGTTGTTTACACATGGTGATCACGCAAGCAAAGTATGGCCTTGATACTGACCAGTCATTTTAACTTCCTGATTACGAACTTCCCAACCCAAGACGAACTAGGTTAACTAAAAATAATTCTCATGTAACACGTTTTACGTCTTAGATAAACAACATTTACTAAAAGAAAATATCGAATTACTGAAAACGAATTTCGAATCCCATGGAAATAATCATTACAATAAAATGTAATGAAACACAAATAAAATAAAAAGAATTTCAAAACTAACACACAAACAATTTAATTACATATACGTAACACTTCCCCCCATAAAGAAAAAAAGAAAGATTTATATAATAAAGCTTTCTTTTTTACCATTTGTAAATTATACATGAGGTAAACAAAATTACATAAAATTCTTATGAATTATATAAGGTGTATATGAAATAATATTTCTATACACGGGAAAGTGCATCTGCAATCAAATTGTCTTTTCCTTTGATGTGCCTGATGTTGAGATTATACTCTTGCAAAAACAAACTCCACCTTAATTATCTTTGATTTTTATTTTTCATCTTGTCGATGAAAGTAAGGGGGTTGTGATCACTATACACAACTACTGGAGAAGGAGCCGAGCTAATGTAAACCTCAAAATGTTGTAATGCCAATATTAAAGCAAAACATTCCTTCTCGATTGTTGAGTAATTTCTTTGGTGCTTATTTAATTTCTTAGAGAAATAGCACACTGGCTGATCAATACCATTGCTGTCTTCTTGAATCAATACTGCTCCAACCCCAACATCACTTGCATCCACAGATAATTTAAAAGACTGACTGAAATTTGGAGCTGTTAGAACCGGCACACTTTTGAGTATGGCTTTTAACCTATCGAAAGCTTCCTGACATTTTTCGGTCCAGAGAAACTTGTTTCTCTTACTTAACAAATCTGTCAGAGGTTCAGCAATATTAGAAAAATTGGAACAAAACTTTCGATAGTATCCGGCCATACCCAAAAATCGCATTAATTGCTTTTTACTGACAGGCACAGGAAAATCAGAGATAGCCTTCACCTTAACATCAATAGGTTTAACTTGACCATGTCCCACAATATGTCCTAGAAAAGTTACACAATCACGGCAGAACTCACTTTTAGATAAATTGATTGTCAAATTAGCATCAGTGAGTCTTTCAAAGAATTTCCGAATCGTGGCTAGATGTCCTTTCCAAGTGTCGTTGTAGATGATGACATCATCAATATAAGCATCACAATTATCTAGACCAAAGGTGATCATATTCATCAAGCGTTGAAACGTACTTGGGGAACCCTTCATCCCAAACGGCATTACTTTATATTGATAGAGTCCATCTGGAGTCACAAATGCCGAAATTTCTTTCGCTCTTTCCGTAAGTGGAATTTGCCAAAATCCTTTCAGAAGGTCAAATTTGGTGACGTACTTGGCATTTCCAATTTTATCAATACAGTCATCGATTCTTGGTAATGGAAATGAATCTGTTTTTGTCACACTGTTCACCTTCCTATAATCAGTGCACATACGGAAAGTTTTATCAGGTTTCAGAACAAGTATGCATGGTGAACTCCAATCACTTTTACTGGGCTCTATTAAATCGTTCTCCAGTAAATACTGAATTTCCTTTTTCAAGTATTCCTGTTTGAGAGGGTTCAACCTGTATGGGTGTTGTTTCACAGGTTTTGAATCTACAATTTCAACGTCATGAAACATTTTGTTTGTCCTTGTAGGAATATCCGGAAACAAGTGCTCATATTCGAATAATAACTGTTTAAGTTCATTTCTTTCTTGTTGTTGCAAATGTAAAAGTTTCTGGTCTAGATCTTTCATAATTTCCGAATTCCGAAGACTAGTTGCTCCAAGATCAACATTGTCCAATTGAATTTCTTCACTTAAATCCTCAGTTGGTGGGACATGTACAACTAAATTAATTGTAATAATTTACTTGGCTATCTCTTTCGATATATTAGTACTCCATTAATTTATTTAGACGAGAGTACTATTATTATAATTTAATTCATTCATTTTCTTCTTTACTTTGCAAGGGCCGTAAAATCTAAATTGAAGAAAATTTTGAAGAATGAGCAAGAGAGAATGAACTCTATTACAGGACTCAAATGTTCTCTCAAGTAAAGTTTTGTGAAACCATAGTTTCACTTTTGACTTGAATTGCGGAGTGCCAAATTCAAGTATAACATGTTGGAAAAGTCCAGACATGAAATTTGACCTTTGAACTGATTGGACAGATTGGGGAAGGCCAAACTGATTAAAAAGCTTTATCAAAGCTTTTACTATAATATTCCTCAAAGGAATTACTTCTGGGAATCTTGTTGACGCACACATAATGGTCAACAAATATTGGTTGCCTGACTTGGTCTTAGGTAAGGGACCAACACAATCTACCATAATTCTGCTAAATGGTTCGTCAAATGCAGGAATAGGTTGCAGATGAGCCTTAGGTATCTTCTGATTGGGTTTTCCTACCATTTGACAAGTATGACAAGATATACAAAATTTACAAACATCACTTTTGATTTTTGGCCAATAAAAGTGAGTCAAGATCTTGTGATAAGTTTTATTTATCCCTAAATGACCAGCCAGAGGAGTTTCATGGGCCAAACTAAGTATTTCCTGTCTGTAAGATTTTGGAACTACAACCTGATAGTTCACTAACCACTCGTCACCAGCAAGTACCTCGGGAGGTCTCCATTTTCTCATAAGAATTCCATTTTTAATGAAATAACAGACAGGTATTTTCGTGGCTTCAGTTTCACTAATGGCCCTCTGAAACAAACAGGAGATCTCAGGATCTTTTTCCTGTTCGACGACAAGCGATTGTCGTTTATCACCCTGATTAGATAAAAGAGAATGAGTATTTAAAAGAGGATCACTGTGATCAATACCTTTTGATTGATCCAAATTAGAAGTGAAAGTGACCTCATCAAAAGCCTGACCAATACATGTGTCAGCTAAAGGAATATTTTCCTTATCAAAATCATTCTCAAGAGCTTTCTTTGACATAGCTCTGGTAACTGCACAAGCTGGGTATAACTCATGGTATTCTTTTTCAATAGGATCAACTTTCTGATCCAAAGAAGGCTTGTCAGTTACAAGTGGATTAACCACAACCTTGTTTCCAGCTAGGTCGTTGCCTAGCAACAAATGAATGCCCTCAACTGGTAAATTAGACACTGTCACAGGTCCTGAAACTAAGTCTGATGACAAATGTACAGAATGGAGAGGAACATTAACAAAGCCGCACTCTACTCCCTGAATGAGAACACTCATTAGAACAGGACTTCTCAGAAGAAGGCAAAATACCTGACACTAAAAGACTCTGAAAAGCTCCTGTATCCCTTAAAATTTTAATAGGGATAGGATTGGCCGAATCACCGAATGGCTTTAATTTGTCACCCTCCCCTCCCCAAACCCCCCAACATCGTAATAGCATTTCATACAGCAGTTATCACTCGCAATTAACACTGTGCCAATACAGATGCATAATCGTTTATGATCGTATTTTCATACTGATTTTAATGTGACGCCATAATTAACGGCTTAATATGTATATATTGCATTTTTGGCCTAAAAATAATTTTAATATAAATCACAAAAGGTCGCAACACGGTTAGAGGAAAATAGAGCAAATATATATTCAGTTCAACAGAATTCTAGCAGTTCTTTTTATTTTACTGTTCTCACTTATGTGAATGCCCTACTATTATTTTGACATCATAATTTTCTTTTTTTTTCCATAATGAGGCGAGATTATATTGGCAATACGGGGACAAAATCTTGTGTAGTTTTATATGATCTTATTTCAGAAGATGTGCATTTAGTTTCTTTGAAGCTATACAAATATTAAACGTGTTCCATTAACCCCAGTGTCACAGTTACCCTCATTGTCCCGAAAACATATTTATTCTTAAACGAAAATCAACTACCAGAGAAGATGTTCATGAGCCAATTTTCCATCCATATTTAAGTAAACTCTAGAAAGTTAGTATAAACTAGAAGAATTATATATATATATATATATATATATATATATATATATATATATATATATATATATATATATATATATATATATATATATATATATATATAGTACATCAATTTACTTACAAGTCTTTATGAATTTTTTTCATCATGGAGCTATTAGTCAACTTGTATAATTCATCATATTTCTAATGATATTACGTTATGTACAGAGGAGAGAGAATCACATTTTTCGTGATCTTGGTAGCCGAACAACTTTCGTCTATGACTACGATCCTTTGTTCAAGCCCCCCTCCCCCTCGTTTCTCATCCCACTCAGACATCGACAAGTCAATACCGGTTTGGATTTGATAAAATTTTATTTGATAGACGTACTGTTACCATATGTCGAATATTTTATAAATATTTTGAATTACGATCAGATCTAAATAATTTCACACTCTTGCTAAACTTTCTGAATTATTTCATGTCTTTACTGATATTTCTGGAGTTGGAAGTTCGCATGAGATTTCGAACTGATGTTGGTTTCTAAATCGACGAAGTACATGATGAAAGTTATTAGTCTGGCCTAAAGTACAGCAACAGGATGTAATAAAGCTGAACTTAAACTGACGTCAAATATGTTGCAGTCCGTTTGGATAGAATTGAAATCAGACTTACTGTTGACTAATGAAATATTTTGAATGTAAACTGAAAATTGAATACGCACTGATGACAGTTAGGACCTGCGATACTGTATCTTACTTATAATTCTTTTCCGTTCCAGGTCGCGACCCTACCGAAATTTTAAGCATTCTGAGGACATTCGATGATGGAGCTTTTCGAGGGTTAGAAAGAGACTTCCGGCGATATACAAACTGCATGAAAATGGTGGATACAGGATATTTTAAACGATCTGTTCCATCGTATCCAAATGAAAGGTTGATAGTAACGAATGAACATCCTGCCAGAGAGGATCGGCTTAGCTTATTGAGATTATTCAAATCAAGGTAAACAGGCAGCTTGTGTTTTGTTAGCATATTGTATATATATATATATATATATATATATATATATATATATATATATATATATATATATATATATATATATTGTTTTACAAGTTTACAGCTGACGCACTTTAGCCTATACTTAAAATTATCTATGTATCATAGTTTATTTTCTTCTGTTTCAAGAACTGTACATTTTTATCTGGTGTTCTTGCATCTTTATCAAAGAAAAATTAAATACATTAACATGTATGATGCCTTAAAACTATCATGAAAAATGTTTGAACAAAATATCCTTTGTACGATTTACAGCACGTCAGAATTTCTTATTGTAGTAAATGTGAAAGTAACATACACACGTCTTTGTTCTACGTGTATATTTTTCCTCTCGTGGTACTGTCCAAAATAGATAGATAGATATACTGATATATAGGTAGATAGATACATAGATAGACAGATAGATAGACAGATACATAGGAGGGTAGGTAGGTAGGTAGGCAGACAAATAGATATACAGACAGAGAAACAGACACATAGATATGATGACGAACTTGCTGAATTTTGATACTTAAAGGTTATAATATTTCTCTAGTACAAAAATAATATCTTGTAATTCGTTCAAATTATTATTATTATTATTATTATTATTATTATTATTATTATTATTCGCTAGGTTACCGGATCTGCTGCTTCATTCAATGGACACCGTGCCTTTTCCAGTCTCTGATGATGATGTGTACAACTATTAACCACGTGATCCCTGCCGCGTACGACGGTTCCGCCACGCATTCCAGGAAACATTCCTTCAGATGAAACTTTGTACCTATTTTTTTCATTATGTTTAAAGTGCAATAGTAACAGCAGAACACCTGTCACGTGGAGAGGCCCTGATTGTCCATAAAAAAGCACTATGAAAGCGTGATTTTCTTAAATAAAAGAGTTTAATTGAATCCAGTTGTACTGGAACTGACAGTCAACTATAAAACGATGTACGCATTCTCAGAGGTGACATGCAAGTTACTTAGTTTGCAATATGTCAGCGTTCATTTGGAGTAAAACTGCATGTTACTATACGGGCTCATCACTCATAAACGTCACGAAAAGTATAACTGCGCAACATACTCAAGTATTTGTTCTCAATTTACATATAAAAATATAGTTTACAAACCATTCCCCAAATTCTACTTGTTTGAGTGTACAATCACCCAGATCGCTTCTAAATATAGATTGTTTTACCCCGAATGACCTCTGATCTTTGAAGCTCCTCAGTGGTTAAAAAGCAAACTTTACTGTAATCGCGGTCGAAATGTTGATTCTTGTATTGCTTAGCTTATATTAGTTTTCTAATGTCGTGTTTCTGTTCTTCCTCGCAGGCATTTCTTGAAATATGATAATTTTATACCCTCAGACGGTTAGTTTTCTAAAAGTTATTCGAGCATAACCGAAGCGCATGCATGTTTTGTTTTATGTATATTTCGTTTATGACATGACTATGTTCTGAAGGAAATCTGGGCAGAGCTGGTGTGTACAAACCGTGTGCAGATTTTCTCAAAGTCTGTCAGCCATGATCTTCGCTAGCCAAGGTTCCGATATAATAACCCCATCTACACCTTGGCGGATAGAGCGGATATTTTAGTGCTTTGTCCTAACGACATCTATTGGATTTCATGAGTTGCTTCCCTTAGTATGTAATGCCAACTAACCGATAGCGTGTAACAGCGGCGCATTGTATATCGACCAAATATGGTTGAGGCAATTGACTTCAGGATACTTTGTAAGTTTAATATCGACAGTATGACTACGTACAAGAGAGAAGCCATTACAGGTGTATTTGAGTGAAAGGTATTTGTACAAAGACGGACCGGCAGTGGAAAATAGTTTATTTATCAATCTATTCAAGTTGTGTGCTCCCCTTGTCTGGATCATGTAGGAGCAGTATTCAAATTTGAACAACTTAATTTTGATTGGATGCGGTGGCTTGCCGCCGCATCCAATGAAATTCACAGACTCGAAGCACAGAAATACCTGCTCGATCCACCAAGGTGTAGATAGGGTTATCATATCGGAACCTTGGCTAGCCACACAAAGACGACTTTATTACTATTACATAGGTTCAAATTCCTCGTTTCACCTGATCTTATATCA
>JAECUM010072011.1:0-17464 GCA_016617855.1 Megalonaias nervosa | reverse complement strand
TTATGGTATAACAGTACCAATTGTACAACCCCAGGTGAGCGGAGCTTAAGGTGTAGGAAACATTGCATTCAGAAATAAACCACAAAACTAGCTGTGATTGGTGCATTATATAAGAGCTGTACTTTCTGTTAGGCTTAAAAAAAAGTTGAGCCTCTTGGCAACATGTGAGATTATGTTAATTCATAACTATATCACATTTTGTATTTTTTATGATTTTTTAAAATTGTGATACACATGACTGAAAATGTGTCTGGTGTAACTAGATAACTCTTACCCTATCTAGTTCCAGCAGAGTTATCTCTCTTAAATGCAATGGAGTACCTGGTTCTGTCCTTGTCAAATTGACAATCAAACATTGTTCTCTATGACAGTGGGTGACATGCATGCTGAGGTAGGATAGAAAGTATATTTATTTCACAAAACATTAGCATCGAGGTCTATGGAAAAACAATTGGTACCGTGATACCTAAAGGGAAGAGCAGCCTCCCAGTGTATCCATAGAAACACATACATGTGGGCGGCATTTATGAACTGTACTAGTTTGATGTAGGAAAACAAATGGATGCTGAACATTTCTGGTCAAATATTGACAGTCTTTTAAGAATAAAATGTATGAAATCTTCAGAAAATAGCACAAGTTGATTTTGGATGGTGGCTTTTGATAACTATAGCTATGACAGACATAGACTTGTATTGCCTGAAGGCTTTATGTATGTGTAGTCAGCTCTCAGATTGGCATATATGCAACAAAATAAGTTGTGTAAACATAATATAGTTGATTTTGGCCAAATATTGACTATTTTACCTGCAAAACATGATAAATCATGTATAAAAAAACCCAACTATCTTGGTTTTGTAAGGCATGCCATAAACCAAGATAGAGAACACTCTAGGTTCACTTGTAGATAGATCACTTGTATCATATAGGATACTCTGGTATGAGTAATTTTAGGTAATTTATTAAAGATATTGTATTCCTTCCCACTTTGATTTTAATTGTCCTGCTCTAATTGTTCATTTTTGTACACTTTTTCCTGCCTTGAAATTGTTCATGCAGTTTATTTAGATAAGTTCTCTGGCATTCCCTTTGTTGAAGTAGCAGGGAATACCAACAGACAAAAACAGTTTCTTTAAGTCAGCATTTCCTACTGACACTTGTATAAGCCCGATTATAACCTACTATTGACTTTCAATTAATTATATTTATTTCTGTTCAGCTCTTCTTGTGGAATTTCCATATTAGGTCAAACATTGAGTGATCACCATATTAGTCACATATTGCCCATTCCTTCCATTTAAGTCCACACTGTTCTTCAAACTTTGCATCCCATCGCAAGAATTCAAATTGGCATGGGATCATATCTGCATGTTTATGGAAGTCTGCACTCCACATGACGGTTTTGTAGAGAACATGAACTATTTGAAATAAAAATGCTGTTTCATGTCAGTAAGCAAAATTACATCACTCTTGAGGTCTCCACTACATACAAAAGCTTGGAATTTAGGTTCTCACTTATCAATAATGTATTTTTGGATAATTTAATTGCATTGAAGTTAATACATGTGTTCATGAACTCATCTATATTACGTGGATAATATATTGGAGGAAATAAAAATACTACACCTTATGTATATCATTCAGTTATCTCCCTTACACCAGATATAACATTTCAAAAAATAAAAACTCACATTTTCAGTGATTGGTTATGAAAATAAAGAGAAGATTTGTGAAGTAATATATTAGCTCTCAGTCTTGATGCAAATGTAAGTAGAAGCAATTTAATAATTTCTCACAGGAAAGTTTACAAGTTTAAAAACTGATAAAGTATGTTTTGTTTGGTTTAGGTATTTGTCTGCTTAACTGAAGCCTGCATTATTGTTCATTTGTTATGTAGAAGAAATATAAACTATATGCATCTATATTATCCAAATTATTCACCCTTTTATATTAGATGGGAATGAACACCACTTCACCTGAAATTTTGGTGCCTGTAAAGGATGTTATAGCACCGGTGCCTTCGGACTGTCCTTGAACCTATGGGGCACTGCCTCCATATATTTGTCCAAGGTAAAGTCATCAAACTTTCACTTCTCATTTTTCTCATTGCTGCTTTTGTCTCCTTTAATTCCTTTATCATAAGCTACATCTCCCTTTTAGATACACACCATTCTCCTGTTTTTAGCTCCATTTGACTCACTATACTTATTGTTTATCTTTGGCATTTTCTGTATTTTGTTTCCCAAATTTCACCCCCAAATCCAATATAACCACTTAGAAGCTGTGGTCTACTATATTTGGTGACAGATTGGCTTATTGCATCAATTTTATTCACTACACAAAGGAGGGAAGCTTTCTATTTGTATTACAAAGAGGATGGGTAGGTTGACCTTTGTGTGAGGACTGGGGGTTAGTGACCTCATGTATCTGCAGACAGTGTAAAGTGTTGAAAGCTTGTACTTCATCACAAGATTGGGTCATGTCCACCTGTCTCTGATGTTAAGTTCTGCCTCTAGCAAACAAATATAAAGTCCATTGTTTTAGGTGAATTGTGCTTTTTGAAGTAGCAGAGGTACATACTATTTGGTACATTGACCTCTGACTAGTTATTACATAATATGATATGTGATTTATCCCATATCACCCATGTGAAGTTCAATAAGTGCTGATGTGAATAAAACACAAGACCTAGTTAAAACAAGTATTTTATTCCCAAAATGTAGTTTGGTAGCAAAGCACAAATATGAAAACAGCAGCTGAAATAGTTCAAAGACCATGATACACATTTAATATAAGACACAGCTTGGTACCTCATACAATTGTTTTTGACAAGCGAGACTAAGTACACTTGTTACTTGTACAGTCCCAAGCTATATCACAGATTATTGAAAAATTAAGGTTGGCTTTATGTTTAACGGTACCAACTGTACAACCCCAGGTGGGCGGAGCTTAAGGTGTAGGGAACATTGCATTCAGAAATAAACCACAAAACTAGCTGTGGTTGGTGCATTATGTAAGAGTTGTACGTTCTGTTAGGTTTAAAAAAAAGTTGAGCCTCTTGGCAACGTGAGATTATGTTAATTCATAACTATATCACATTTTGTATTTTTTATGATTTTTTTTAATGTGGTACACATGACTGAAAATGTGTCTGGAGTAACTAGATAACTCTTACCCCTGTCTGGTTCCTGCAGAGTTATCTCTCTTAAATGCAATGGAGTACCTGGTTCCGTCCTTGTCAAATTGACAATCTAACACTGTTCTCTATGACAGTGGGTGACATGAATGCTGTGGTAGGATAGAAAGTATATTTATTTCACAAAACATTAGCATTGAGGTCTATGGAAAAACAAATGGTACCGTGATACCTTATAGCTTATTGTCAGTTGGCCAATGACAAGGCAGTATTCCATTCAGCGTGTTGTTTTTGCCTGTTAAGCCCGCGCGATCATGGCCATGTCGAGCAGTAGCCTGAGAACATGGCCTGTCATGCCTTAAAGATGTGATAGTAAGCCAAATTTTGGATAGGCAATTACAAAGTCGAATGCTTTAACTAAAGATCGGTACCAAATTCATTATGCTACGCTAAATGTAGCTTGAAATATCAGCGCTGATTCGTAAATAAGTCGCGCGAGAAAGGAGAAAGTGTTCTCCGTGATATTATTTTGTAAGCAACGGTACGAACCTCCGCACTTTTACTTACTTCTGCCTTTCCGATCACTACTCTTCTGTCTGTCCTATCCTTCCTATATTCTAGACCACGCACCATCCGTGTGTCAAGCGTGACTGTCGGCGTACTTATAGATAGATAAATAGATGGAATAAATTTTACTTACCTTCTACAGATTTACATGAGACGAGTAGAATGTTTGCTACTAGGATAAAAACATACTGGTGACAATCGCAACCCATCATTGTTATCCCGTGTTTTCAGGCTGATGTTCAATCTTAACTACCCGAAGTGACTATGATAACGAATGATACGTCTCAGTGACAAACTGAACAGCACGTATCACTTCTTTGGCATTATGGGATTGCGAACTACAAAAAGCAAATTCACTTAACGTTACCTCCGAAATTAAAGAGTTTACACCGTACAAAACTACGCATCTCCGAAACAGAAGGTTTGACAACGAAGTGCTGTTCCAATAAACATCGGTAATCGTACGCTTTGCAAAAGCACATATTAACACAACTTTTTGAAAGAAATGTGCGCAGTTTCAAATTGCTTCATCTGTAAGTAGTGTAGTGGGATACTATAGCCCTCATCATGCCAAAGAAGGAAAATCAGCCTGGGACACTATGGCCCTCCGATTTTTAGACCCAAAAAATCAGCCTGGGACACTATGGCCCTCAATGGGAATTTTGTATTAGCACACGCTGGGACTGTATAGCGCCAAGAGGAATGGAACAGGTAGGGTGATGTCACGGTACTGGCCATTGGCAACAATGTAGCAAGGTAGTACTGTGACGTCAGGCCACCTGTGTCATTGCTATAGACAAACACGAATCAGGCGCGTTCGTGTTTTAGTAGAGTAAGGGTTTTAAATTTTTTGTTTAGGCAAGAAAGAATTAATATCTTTTCGAGGCATATGAAGTGGCCCTGAAAAGGGCCTTTGTCTTCTTCTATTGTCTCCACTTCCTCCACCACGTTCTCACTTTTTCAATAATTCCTTTCTTCTTCTTCTTTTCTTTGTCGGGAATCCAGTCAGGATGTCCCAGAGCTCTAAACTTTTCCTGTACCTTCATCCAGTTCCTGTTTAGTTTCTCAAACTCTTCTTTTCTCTTGATGTTTAATTTGTCCTTTCTTTCTTTTGTCCAGGTCTCTTTAATCTTTTTCACTTCTTCTTTCATTACCTTTATCATGATGTCTTCGCCTTTCTTTAAATTGTCTAAGCCTCTTTTGACAAAGGGCCACTCAGTTAAATGGAATGTCTTCCAAAAAACATCTCACTTTGATAACAATATCAAGAACCTGCTTCAAGGTTCCCACTCTTACATATTTAGGATGGATGAAGCCTCTCAACTTCTCCACTTCCTCTTCTATCATCCATTGTAATTCATAATTAGCTGCTTTCAGACTGTACACCAAGTCTAGGCTACCTGGGTACCTCCATTCCTTGTCAAGCCTGTCCAGCACGTAGGCTCCATCCATCATCCAGTACCAACTGTCTTTCAATTTGTTGAACAAGTCTATGTTGCCAGTCATTTTTATGTGCTATGTAGAATGGCGCGAATGACGAGCGCTTTGATGTATATCCGTGGAGCACGGACGTGAACGAAAACATCCCTTACACTCACTTCACATACTATAGACTATCCTCACCAACTAACGAGCAAGCATAAAACACACCTATATACTATCCTCACCAACGAACGAGCAAGCATAAAACACACAAATATACTATCCTCACCAACGAACGAGAAAGCATCAAACACACAAATTTACTGTCCTCACCAACGAACGAGAAAGCATAAAACACACCCATATACTATCCACACCAACGAAGGAAGAAATGAAAAACGCACCCATATACTATCCTCACCAACGAACGAGCAAGCATAAAACACACACCTATATACTATCCTTACCAACGAACGAGCACGCACAAAACACACAAATATACTATCCACACAATCGGGATGAGAAGAAAAAAACACACAAATATACCATCCACACAATCGGGATGAGAAGAAAACACACACAAATATACTATCCTCACCAATGAACGAGCAAGCATAAAACACACAAATATACTATCCTCACCAATGAACGAGCAAGCATAAAACATACACCTATATCTACTATCCTCACCAACGAATGCGCATGCAAACACACACACACACACACACACAAAACAGTAAAGGAGTGAGTGTTTATAGTCACACTACTCTACATTCACACGAATTGGCAAATTGAATAGTCTCTCTTTTCTAGAGATCTGGCTAGCCCTGAGAAGGGCTGTTTTTTTTTTAGAACTTCAAATGCACCTAGCTAATGGTGACACCTTCCTGGCCTGGCACCACACACGCAACGTCTGCTCCAGTCATTCTCCCAATTGACACGAGTGGTCGGGAGAGCAGACGGGGCTTGAGTGGCTTCACTATCCCACTCCTCTGTTTGTGGAATAGTGAAGACTTGTTGTTCCCTCTGTCCTCTGTGCCAGACCCGGGGATGATGATGATGATATGGCCTCCTTGTCTCCTCTGCACGATGTACTGGTTGTGGTTGTGGTTGAGGTGGTCGTATTGTCTGTGGAAGTGTCCTCATTTCTGGCTTCACCTCACACTGAGGTCTCATGAAGAGGTGAGGCAGGATCTTTTCCTTCTCCTTTTCTTTCTTTTTCTTCTCCTCCTCTTCTATCTTGTCTTTCTCCTCTATGGCCTCCCTAGTCAGTTCGTCTAAAAGACGCCTGGCATACTCTGGGTACATTTGGAGTTCCAACAGTTTTTGTAGTCTGCTACTCATTTTTAAGTTGACGAGTCAACGATGGTAGCTAGACTGACAATTGTGTCGCTTTATATACTTGAAGCACGGACGTGAAGGTAAACATCCCCTAGCATACAAATTTACCATCACATCAAACGTGCGGGCCTAAAAGAAGCACTCTCGTCGACTTTTTTACTTTTTACTTACAAACACAGACAGGCACGATTGGACAAGACAGAGAAAACAAAGGGTGGATTTTTTTACTGACAAAAGAAACGAAGTGCTTATAGACACACTTCTATTTATTTTTTTTTTAATTTTAAAAGTTTTGGCAAATTGAATTGGTATGTCTTTTCGAGAGTATTGGGTAGCCCTGAAAAGGGCTGTTTCTTTTTGTTAACGAGAGTAATGGCAATCTTTTTTTATTGTCTAAGATTGCGTCCCCGTCTGGCAGCAGGCTTTCCTATACGATACGGTCTGCTTCTGCGGAAAGAGAAAGATAATTCTTTGGTGTCCAAACGACAGTCCACAAAACCTCTGTCTGGTTCTTGCTGCTTCTGCTGCTGCTGCTGTTGCTGCTGTTGCTGTTGTTCTTCTCTCTGCTTCTTCTGAAGTCTGTACTTCTCTGTCCATTCTTCTTGTTCTTTCTTAATTTCCTCTCTAAACACCTCTTCTATTAGGTCTTGGGCTATGCATAACATCCTGACATTCTCTGTCTCTTCAGGTTTAGGTATCAGGTTTAGCCTGACACGATGTAAACTGACGTAAGCTTCGTTCAGCTGGGTTAGTCTGGAAGGCATGTTCATAGGTTGACGAGTCAACAGTGGATGGTCAGACTGGAGAACAACCCGCTTTATATGGTTCAAACGCGGACGCGATAGAAAACATCCCTATTCGGTTTTAGTGTCGGAAAGCTATGATAGCGAATGTCATGGTGAGGGATAGAGAGAAAGTCAAAGAGCATATATTCACAGTGCTTTTTTGAAAACAAACGACAGACAAATTTTTTCAAACCACAACATTTTTTATTCAATTATCAAGTAACAAGTAACAAGTAACATCAAACAAATTATTTTTGACAAGGTTGACAACGTTGTGAAATCATGTGAGATTTCCATTGATGGAAGTCATGAGGCCATAATAAGTCACTAAATGTTCTAAAGGATAACCAAGACTGCATTGATGAAGAAAATACACACAATATTGTCCACACACCATGGAATCTGTGCCTTGTAATTTCGCATTGTTGTATCGTGTCGTCTGGGCATTTCTTCTCATAAAGTCAATGATATCGTCTTCCAAAGGGGGTATTCCATACGAATCAAAATATTCCACACAATTCTCTTGAGGGAAGTAGACGGCAACCCAGTGAGTTCCTGGAAGGTGGCTTTCGTCCGTGTTGATGATATAAGCTTGATGATCTTGAGGTTTGCGATGAGGTAGTTCATCTTTAGCGCACACGACAGGATTCCAAGAAGCAGTATACGAACTATTGTTCAAAAGGTAATAAAGTTCCCAGGTATCCATTTTTTGTTGTGTTGTTTTTTTTCTTCACAGGTAATGATAAGTCATCAATTCAATTCTGACTTTTTGTTTGAAACGATCTGTCAAGTAGCCGTTTCTTCGCCTTGTCTCCGCACTCTGGGCTAAGAGAGCTTGGATGCGATAGATCTCTAGAGTAGTCACTGGAGGGCAGGAAAGATCACGCAAGCCTTTATACCACTCATGCAACACTGCTTCTTCTTAGATGAGACTCCAAGTTTCGTCCAGATACTCGTCCAATTTTTCTTCTTGACTCCTTCCCAGACATTTATCGTGTTGACTTTGACTGGAATGATCGTTTTGACATCCATAACAATATCTTTTACTCAATTCCGTAATTGTATCCGCTAGGTGTTGGCAAAACAGGACACTAAATGTTGTTCTTGTTCTGGCCATCTGGACTTGACTACTACCTCGGCCTCTTTGTCTTGGTCTTGGGGTTCTGCTTTCACGCTATCCTCCCATTCCATGTCCAAAGATTCTCCATTGTTTAAAGAGGGATAGGAGTCTTCCATTGTGTCTAATAGTCTAGAATGACTTCTCTCAAACTGCTGATTTCTATGGTATTATCGAATTCAGCATACAGGATGACGTTGACCGTCTCAGTGAGAGCTTCTGCAAACTGAAGTTCCACACGCAGTTGACCGGATTTTATAGGGTGGAAATGTCCCTCGTCGCTGCCTTGGTCTGGAGTGAAATCAAAGGCCCACAAAGTGTAACCTCCGACATAATCTTCGTACGAAATACCGTGCCTGGTGTTGGTTCCTAGTTGCCTCGTAGCTTCGTACAGGGACAAGTACGATCTCAAGTAATTCTTCTGGGCAAAGTTAGGTTCGAAGGGTCTGGTACACAAAGTCTTACCATCGCGACTGACTTCGATCTTGGACACTCTGTAGTGCTTAAACTTGAAAGGATTTTGATCGTGGGCTCCATTGAGGGCTGCATTACTGACGATGCCAACGATTAAACGTTTGGGTAACTGTCCTTGGAACAGATGATCTTCGATCTTGGATCGGAGTCCAGCAGCAATGGTGAATGTTTTCACTTATACACGTCGTATCGGATACTTGGAGATCGATCTGCTCAATGTGTGACTGATGTCATTTTCCGCTTTAGGTAACACTTCTACGCGGTGCACGTAAAGTCTGGCTTCTTGGATGATGGTTTTGTACTCGTTGGCATGAGCCATCAAATGGAAAGCGACACTGCTGCGACTGAGTCTCAGGCGAATATCCACTTCGTTCAGCAAATACTTGTCTTGCAACCACATGTCCAAATGCAAACGATCCATCAGTTCTAAACTATGACCTTGCAGGATTTTCCTTCGACGGTTGTTAAAACCCACATTGTGAGGATTGTCATCGGCTGTCAGGGCTGTGTCGTTAAACGTGTCTTCACCTGCGGTGTCAGATTTCCATACCACGCAAGCATCCAGATGAGTGTTCTTGGCCTCTTTTCCGTACGTCAAGAGATTTTCTAGGTACGTTCGGTAAGGGTAAGTATCCATACTGCTGCTGACAAGTTTGTTATTCAAGTACAAATCCACTTCGCTGAACAAGGAATGCACGAAATTGTTGACGGGAGCTTCTCTGGCATCGGCTCCCGGATTGGTGTTGTCGGCTTTGATCACTTTCACTTCTAGGTACAAGTAACTGCTATTCAGATCGAGATAATCTTCCGGCTGTCCTTTGATTTCAAACTCGATGGGAGCTGAATTCGTCAAAGAGGAGACGGGATGAAATTCGACCCATTGGGATTCTTGCATCGTCATCATGGTGGGTGGCATGGCAAACAGATCCAGTTCCGACTTGGAACAAGCACAAGATTATCGGTGCATCATTTTATTTTTTTTAATAATCAAAAACGTCTAACTCTCGGACAGTTTTTCTTTTCTTAGACTTTCTAGGTCTAGGGGTGTGAAGTCCTCTGAAGGGGTGTTTTGGTTGTCTTTTTCTGCCTTGTCCTTGCTGTGGCGTCAGGGAAGCAGGAATGCCTGACTCGGCATAGCCCAGGGCATTTATAGGAGTTTCTCGCCGACCCAAAAGGTCTTTGCCCGTTTGAAGCAAGACATTTTTGCCTGCTCTCAAGAAAGCTTCTTTGGGGTTTTGTTTGTCAATGATGAGATTTTGGAGAAATTCTTTACCTTGCGTCAACGCGGCATCTTTTAAGGCGTGCAATCCCCGTGTCACCATCGGTTTCAAAACGGGAACCACTGTACGAAAGACCGATTTGAGCATACCACCTAAACCATGTCCTCGCTGTCGAGCGACTCCTTGGTACACAGGATACATGACTGACAAAAAGTTAGAGTAATCGTTTTCGAAAATGGAGTTTCACTGTGACTTTCCCTTTGGTGAATGGAATATTTTGTCCCAGATCTCCTTTTATAGTAACGTTGACAGTGTCGAAATAAGACTTACTGACGGGGAAAGAGTGAGGATGTACAAATTCGCGGTGAACGTGATAGGTGTTTCCACCTTCCTCGTCAGCAGCCGTGGCAGAATCCACTTTGAAAGGAATGACACGCAGTAACGGTACGGAGGTGTGTCCCATTACGTTGTACTCCACCATATCGGAGTATACAAATATGAAATTCAGTCCTTGGTTCATTTCTACAGGGAATCGAAAATGTTTCGCAAAGTCCAAGTTACCGGTCATGGCTGGTATTTCGTTTCTCATCTTGATCACCTTGGGGTCTCCACCCAAAATGTCATACAATTCAGGACAAAATGTAATGGCCAATACTTTGTCCTCTGAAAATTTCATCATTAGGCGACGGGCTATTTTGTGGTCCTCGATCGTGACACTTCTTCTGGCTTTCTCCAAGGCTTTACCAAACATGAAACTGAACCTCTCAGCAATGGTGTTCACTAAATGTTGACTACTAAAATAATAGCCCGCAGGAATTTAAAAAAAAAAGTGGTTCGTTTAGTTTTGGGGTCTTGTGAATTCATAAAGTCAGCTATACTAGTGCGTTCATCCATGGCTTGTTGCACTTGTTCGTCATAAACTTCTACCATAAAAGTGTTTTCATTTTCGATTATGTTTTTGATTTGTGTAGGGTGAATCATTTCCACAAAAGCCACTTCCCAATGGGCTTCGTGATCCAATTGGGTGGCTTGAGATAATCTGGCCGTGTAACAGCACAAAGTGTTATTGGGAAACAACTCTATGGAACTGTCATTGTGTAACGTTAAGTAAAATTGGTTGTTCATAATTCCACAGTTCTAGTGTTCGAGGAGTCACTAGAAGTCAGAGGAGTGTCTAAAAGAGGATTGTTGTGATTGGATTGGTGACTAACGTTGGACACAGGACTCCCGTTGTTGTTGTTGTTTCCGTTAGAGTAATATTTCAGAGACGGATTGGGAAGAAGGTAACCAATGCAACTGCTAAGTAACATAGTCCACAATTGCTTGTCTCCTTGTTGCAAACACAAATTTGCAATGGCAGCACCGATGACACATATACACAACAAAGATTTAGCAGAAAAAGACGATTTGCGTTTTAGGCACACGTTCTCCACACCACACCCACAAGGGTTGCTTTTGTACATCTTGCAGAGAAGAACTGCGGAAAGGAGTGGTCACTGCAGTAGCTGAGGTTGTGTTGAAGGGCATGATGGTCACCTCTTTTTATAGTCAATAAGTTGTGAAGCGTCGATCAAGAGTCAACACTGGGAGGATATCCTTTCCAACGTGTTTTGACTTCTTTGACACGTTTCTTTTCTACTTTTCGGGTTCTTCGATCGAGAATGCTTTCGATCTCGTACACGTCGTCTTCTTTTTGGTCACACGTTGTAACTCGGGCAAGTAAAACGTTCCTTTTAACACTTCTCCGTTCATGTCTTCTAATTTATAGACGGGAGGATGACGGCCACGCACACGTTCGGTGACACGAAACAATTCGGTGGTCCAATTGGGTAAGTAACCTTTGTCGAAAGTGCGTTTGGTTTTGCCAATGCGTACCCAATCTCCCGTGGCCAACACTCCACCTTTCTTGGGGACAGGCACTATCGTGGACGGTCCAAACAGGCGCTCGAAGACGGTCACTTCGTTGTCAGGAGTCACTTCTTGGGGGGCACGTCCAATGCTCCGATGGTAAGATTGGTTGTACGATTGAACGAGGTGTGGCAAGACGTCAATGTACTTGAGAGTGTGCTGATGCGTAAAATATTTCCACATGCGTTCTTTCAAGGTACGTTGAAAACGTTCCACGATGCTGGCTTTGGTTTCGGGATTCTCGGTGGTGAAAAAATGAATGTCACGTTTCTTCAATTCGTTTTGGAAAGCTTCGTTCAGAAATTCGGTGCCTTTGTCAGTTTGCCATCGAAGAGGGTGACGCCCACTTTGTTTCAACACCAGTTGGAGGGCTCGCACTAACTCACTGCTCGATTTGGAAGTCAATGGTACGACCCAAGCAAATTTGGAAAAGACGTCGATGACACAAAACAAATATTTGTAACCACGATTGTAGGTGGCTAAATGAGAGACATCGGCTAAATCGGCTTTCCATTGGTGATCAATACCCTCTACTTGAGTGCGACTTCTGGAAAAGTTTCGTCGAATGGGTTTGTGTAAGTTGTACTTGACTTGTTCTTGTAACCAGCGTTGCACATGAGGTAAACGGATACTTTTCATTCGAGTTATGGCAGCCCGATACAATTTCTGAACTCCTTCGTAACCTGCAGGATGGGATGGATCGTAGTAAATGCTGGCTTACACCTTCTCCATGTTTTAATAAGTGATCCAATCTTCACTGATGCTACTCTGAATGAGAGGAGGGGGTGGTTTAGAAACAGTTTTACGTGTCCGGTGTGCCACAGGTGTAGAAGTGGAAGGTAGTGGGGGCGGTAGTGGTGGTAATGGAATGGCTTTGGTCGTCTTTTCATTTTTCACTTCTGCTTTCCCTTCTTTCTTTTTCACTTCTGTCGAAGGAGGAGTGGACATCATCTTTTTAACCCAAACTTTAAGTTCTTCTCGTTGCGGTGTAGGGGAAGGGGTCAACAAGGACGCTGCAATCTTACTAGGGATCGGAGCTGCTGACGGTGTTTGAAAGACTTCTCTTGCCTCTTCTTCCTCAGGCAACCGTGGGGCTGCATCTGTCTTGACCACTGGGAGTGGTAATGGTGGTGGTAGTGGTGGTGAACTTTTCATCAAGGCCCTAAAATCTTTCAGAGTGGGTTGAACTGTTTCGTCTAAAGCTTTTTGGTGAAAGAGTTTCAGTCGTGCAACAACTGACCGTACCGTTGCGATATTTCCGTTTCTGACAAATCGCTGCGATCCATCAACGATTGCAATTCGTGTTGTAACTGGGACATCTCGGTCAAATGAGGATTGGGAGGTAAATGTGGGGTTTGTTGTTCTTGCCAACGATGGTATTCCATCCATCGTTTGTAAGGGACTAAAGCTAGTTTTCGTCCTTCCATCAGATTTCAAGGATCACGTCTGAGATCTTTTGACTCCAGTGACCTCCTTTTATCTTCTTGGTCTTTTATCTTAGAATTAGGGCTGGTATAATATGTCCCATGGCACTCAGTATAGGTTTCGCTACATTGGTAATAAGTCCTAACAGGGATAAAAATCCTCCGCGTTGCACCAACATCTTTTTCTTTTGACGAATGGGTATTTTCTTTTGGACCATTTGGCGAAGAACGTGTCGATGTTTGGGAAAGCAATTTTTCTGATGTTTAGTCAAAGGTATTGTGCCTTTCAAGACGTTCAGACAACATTCGCTCACCGTATCGATGACATCTTTGGAGGCAGTTTGAATGAGTTGTTTTCGCATGGGTGGAGGAGCTTTGGACAGGACAGATAACATGTCCCAATGTTTGACTAAACGAGGAGGCAGTCCTTTCCTTTTCTTTCCTTTGGGGGTAGAAGAGGAATGTTTTTTGCGGGGTGACATCTGTGTTTGTTGATTCCGGGACACACACCAGAAATACACTAACGTCGATGACTTGTCACACGGTCTTTTATCCTTTTTTGGGGACTATCGCTTCGTCATAAAGGTGACAATGTGTTTTCCAAAATCGCCAAAGAATCATCCTCTTTGGCGGCTCCTCTTTTTCTTTGGACGAGTGTGTCTTTTCTGGGGGTGAAGTCGATGTTTGGCTAAGCGTTTCTTCGCATGATGAGACTGTCTTTTTCTTTTTCCTTTCTGGGTAGGAGAACGACGATGAGGTGACATCTTTTGGTGTACAACATACACTGACATCCATGGCTCGACATGCGTCTTTTATCTTATTTTTTTTGGAGCCTGTCCTTTACCCTTGTGACAAACTTATCGGATATCTTATCGAATTCAAGGAAAGGGCCAAAGAAACCTCCCTTTTGGTGGCTTCTCCTTTTCTTTGGACGAGTGTGTCTTTTCAGAGAGTGTCGCCGATGTTTGGCTAAGCGTTTCTTCGGATGACGTGACTGATTTTTTTCGTTTTCCTTTTCCTTTTTGGACAGAAGAAGAACGAGGATGGTAACGGTGTACACTTCTTGGAGGGGACATCTTTGGGCGCGCAGCAGCACAAAAACACTGATTCGTATTGTTTGTCTCAGGTCTTTTTTATACTGGAATGCGTCGCCATTGATTGTCTTTACGTCGTATCAACTTGATGACAGGCAACACACGTCGTGGAGGAGGTCGCATCGGACTAAATCGGGATAGTTCTTGCTTGGACAAATCCAGTAAACTCTGTAACACACCCGTTCTCTCTTGGACTTTGATTTTGGGGGCAGGTACTTTGTGAACAGCGGCCACAGCCGCTAAAGAGGAAGAGGGTGTCACCCGCTGGAGGATAAGTTTATGGAGACACTCTCTTGCTAGTAGAAGCTGTTATCTGTGGACTTTTCTTTTTCTTTTTCTGAGGCTGTGACCTGGTCTTGACACCGTTGCTCTTTTTCTTTTTCTTCTGGGTACGTTTGGGCGTGGCTTTTTTTCTTGGGGACGACTTTGGGAGCATTAGGATCCCATTTTAAGAGGGAACGAATGATGACACCTCCTAGAGAACTGCTACCTCCAGGTTTCAAAATTATTTGCTTTTTGGTTTGAGTGTCAATGCGAGGATCGGCTAGCTGCGTCAAGGCGACTTTGTTTCTCTCCAAAAAACGTTTGGTTTGATGTGGAATCTGAATGATGCCTTGCAGTAATTGACGTGCTGTCACCGTAAACCATCGTAAGACTTCTTTGAGACTAGCTTCTAAGACACGAGCACGTATTTGTGGATTTTTTTTCGCGACTGATACCGTACAAGGCACGAATCAATTTAATGGGAAGATGAGACTGAATGGACGTCATGTTGACAATGTGTGAGACCGAGTCAAAGTGACCGAGGTTTTTATAGATTTTTTTGGTGATTAAGTCGACGAAGGAGACATGTACACGACAGGCCCTCCGTCTTGGCACCAGTGGTGAAACAGATGGGTACGAAATTGCAAATAATCGGGAGTGGTGGGTTTTAAATCCACGAGTAAATAAGCGTGTGGGGTTTGAGTGGCATCGTCGTACGCATTTGTCAGCCAAGGCGTTCCTAACTGTTTGGCTAAGACTTGTACTTGCGATTTATCTCTAGGGCTTTTAAACAACGCCACATAATGAGCATTGAAGCTGATGGTGCGATGGGCTTTACTTTGTTGAAACAAATTTTGGGTGATGTAAATGACACTGGCATTACGATGATGCCCTTTGCGTGTAAACCAGAGTTTAATTTCTTCTTCGTCTTCTCCTAACATGTCGTCAAAAATAACCAAATGAGTTTGACTAGGGTCAGACACGATCCCGTCGTCTTCGCCAGGAATGCCTTCCACAAAGACGATGTAATCGCCTTGACTTTCTCGCAGAAGGCTGTACGCTGATTGCCACTCTTTGTAACACCACACGATGCGTTGAGGGGGACGATCGATCAAATGATGTTTATGTTCGATCAAACGTTTGACAAATTCGGTTTTGCCTGAACCGCTCGGTCCAGCAATAAGCATGTTAAAGGGATGGCGAAGATACAAGGCCTCCCAACTAGTCCTATCTACGTGTTCGTCAATGACTTTGACAGTGGAGGAAGAGGGAGCAGAGACAGTAGAGGTAGCCATAGTAGTAGTGAAAGGAATGTCACTTTTGACAGGAAGACAGAGAAGACAAGAGTTTTTATACTTTTTTCAGGACACATTTATTGTCATCTTTAAAAGTGAACAACACGAAAGACAAAAATGCATAAAAGCCATATGGCTAAGTATATGAATAAAAGAAACATCAAAACGATCATAGTGGAATATAAACAAGTCTCTGTACAACATTTGTGATGATCAAGAGGTGAAATCGTAGGGGTAATGTGTAATGTTCTGAGAGTCTCTACACTCCTTGGCACAATCACACAAGAGTCCTCCCGGAATGGCCTTTCAGGGATGTCGATCACAGTCCTGTCCTGAAGAGAGTGGTTTTCCTCGGTCACGACTTCTTCTTCTTCTTCTGGCACTGTCACTAACACTGGTTTAAAAGTTACTTTTTTTCACGGAACGTTTTAATTTTTTAGGATTACAAATCTTTGGCATAGTGTGACACTTCTTTTGTCCATGCCTCAAACCCCCAACTTTTCCAGTCACGTACATCTTTCCAGTGAGGGTGTAAGTCACAAGCTACACACACGTCGTCGTACACATCTTCAGTGCCTAAAGGTTGACGAATCTTGTTTTCCCGTAGAGGTTGAGAAGTATTAAGATGAAAGCGCAAAGCTTTGAGCACTCTGAGTCTCTCGTGTACATTTAAAGGGACCACTTTCATGTTTTTTGGAGTGGTAGGTACTGTTCCTAAAGAGTCCATAAAGAATCGGCTGGTAAACGAAATCCCAAAAAGCAAGTCACTAAGACACACACTACACGTCGACCCCAATTCAATGGACACAGTTCTCGTAATAGGTGTTGGTAATCCTCCACTGTTTGAATAGTGTCATTGATTTCCTTCCACGGAATCTGTAGTATCACGAATGATAAAGGTCGTGGCATAGTAGTCTGTTTTTATACCTCTTTTCTCTTACCTAAATCACTTCTCCTAGAGCGAAAGTAATGAACGTAGTGAGTAATTTCTGACCACTGCCATTCCAGGAAACGGTCAAGAATGTCAATAAAATCTTCAAATGTAAATGGTCTAATGCGAAATAGTAGAACGAACGCACCCTTGATCCAGAGAAATAGGACTTGTTTGTTGACTTTTGTCAATTTCCTCTTGTGAATTTCTCGACACAAAAGTTCTACAGTCACAAATTGAGATTTGGCTCTGGCAAGCCCCTGCCAAATGTCCTTGTAGATCTTCTCTTGCAATTCGTTTGGTAATCTTTGAAGATTATTTTTTACATCCAGTTTAAATACTTGTCTAGGAGTTACCCAATGTTTGACTCCTAACCCCGTAGCTAGTTTCTTACACGACATGGTAGACCCACTTCAATGACGAGGTCCCACTAAAGGTAGGTAGTGACAATCTGGAGACCATCGAGCATGTTCCAGGTAAGCGCAATC
>JAECUM010072003.1:0-13793 GCA_016617855.1 Megalonaias nervosa | reverse complement strand
ATATATATATATATATACATACATACATACATACATACATGCACACATACGCTGTATCAATGATATACTACGAGTTGTATAAATTTTTCATTAAATGGAAACGAGGCTTGCCGAGTTTCATTCTATATATGCCCTTTGAACGGAGTTAAAATTTACTACAGGCAGCTGTGTATTGATCGAGTGAATGAACTGCTCACATCCTCGAGTATGTCCGCTACAAAATGTAGTTCTATTCCTTTTGTGGCTATTCACAATCACCTTATTAACAAGTTGATTGTTTTCTTTCGTTTGTTTCTATTTTTCATCATATTGATTAAATCAATATAATGCACACTTATGATTTAAACATGAAAAATGGTTTTAATGAAGCAAGTAGAGCACTGGAAAGACTTGGTTTGCTACGCCATTCGCATGAAGGCTAAACCATTCACGTACCGGCGCATGGAAATTAATGTGGAATAGAAACTAAGTCAAATGAACCAACAAGACGTAATTAAAATATTTTAATAAATTTACAGTTGATCTAAGTCATTAATCTGCTTTAATAACAGTACTACCGGTCATAAAACTCTACCCAAAGTCGGTTTAAAATTCTCTCTCTCTGTCTCTGTCTCTCTGTCTCTCTGTCTCTCTCTCTCTCTCATCCATTGGTTGGTTTGACTTAACTTTTATCCAAGCGAAAATCCTCTAATCTCTTCTTCTCATAGATATTCACCCGTATCTTGCTACGATCGTCCAGAGAGAGAGAGAGAGAGAGAGAGAGAGAGAGAGAGGCGGCCTTTGGACATTTTTATATTTAATTAGTACATTTTTAGAACATGATAATAGGTTTAAGAAACAACAACAACAACAACAACAAGAAAATATTAGCACAATACAGTATGTGTACCACGTAACCGAGAAATTTACCGTATAAAGTCGAGAGGGTTTGCAACTTTGTATCATTGATTATATAAACAGTGTAGATAAAGCCCAAGGAAAGTGTACATATACCTTTACGACGAACCATATTCATGTAGGTTACTTGGTGCAAGTTCAATCTCAAGGTTTTCATCCAACCCCAAGACTTTTTCTCTCTCACTCCAGATTTTTGCGTAGTTTTGTTCCGTTATGTATGAGAGGGGAGGGGAGAACAGAAAGCAGAAAGAATTGCGATGAAATTGTGTACCATATTAATTTCACTTAGAAAATTGGGATTATTGACACTTTTGATCGTTATTTTCATAGGTCACTAATGATTAATGTGTGGAAATTCATCATTGATCTAGAATCAGTTGCACACGGTTGCGAGAATGTTTATATATGCGTATTATTGAGCCATTTGCGGATCACAATTTGATATACCAATAGTATTGGTATATCAATTTGCTTTATACCAACACTTTAAATGCCATGTTATTTTTAATATATGTGGTACAAATAAATAAATAAATAAACAAACATATTTACATTTTCAAGTATCCGCAACAAGTTGAAATAAACTAGTTGAAACATAATAAATTTAAAGGTTTAATTCCTGTAGAAACAGCCATGTAAAGTTTTGTAAACACAACGGTTTTTGTGGTTTATTTGTTTGTCTTGTCTATGTTTTGTATTTGCCTTTCAAAAAGACTCATTAAGAGTCGAAAGCGCTCAGGCTAGTTAGATACTAGTTTTGCACTGTTCGTTGTCAGTTTATTGCATATATATATATATATATATATATATATATATATATATATATATATATATATATATATATGCATGCATGCATGCATGTATATGTATGTATGTATGTATGTATGTATGTATGTATATATGTATGTATGTGTGTGTATGTATGTATCAATGTATATATGCATCCATGCATGCGTATGTATGTATGTATGTATGTATGTATGTATGTATGTATGTATGTATGTTTCCTTGTATTTCCTCAAGGAACGACTTAGCCAAAGACGTCTCCAGAATGTTAAGAGTCTGACAGTCTAGATGTTCATGAGAATAGCTGAGATTCCAAGATAATCATGCATATAGGTTAGATATTTTTGGATAACCAAGAGTATATATGTACACTTCCCTGTCTGAAAAAAAAAATCAAAAAAAAAAAAAATCGAAAAGATATTGTTTTATACAGCGTATTTGTGAATCTCTTTATCAAATGTATTTAAATTCACTATACAAATTTAAAACATGAGGTTGAGAAAGTGAAAAAGATTAGACCCACAGTGTTCTACGGCGGTCATTGTAACTGTATAAATGTACAGCTGAAGTTTCCATCTTGGGTACTTATAATACGGTATGACCGTCGTATCTGTGTATTGCTTGCTCTTGTGCGGAACTTTAAGTGTTAATTTAGCAACAACATCACAATTTTCGAAATAAGCATATTTGACATTTCCAACTCCACTGTTCATCAGTTGAAAGCTATTTGAGAGCAATTTATGCCAGCAGCATTTCTAAGGTTTCATTATTCTGCACGTGCAATCCAAGGGGGATTGCTTCTATTCTAAAAGAGCTAATATAGCGATATATTGCATTTTGTTTTTCTTTAAAGTGGATCCAACCGAAACTAGAAATAATAATCAAAAAGTTGATATCAGGATATCAGTTGTGTTTGCAATATACTATTAGCAGTTGTTAATCTCCTAAATATAATATGAAGCGTGCATTATTATAAATTACACACTAATATTGAATTATTTGTTGAGAAAATCTGCTCATTCACTAATGAAAGGTAAAATCATTGTTTCAGTATGTCAATCAATTATTCTCAGCACCTTCCTACTTCGTCAGTTATGAGTGATTATTAATCCTTCATTTGACGTCATGTGTTTTTACACCATATCACCAAATCAAGTTGAAAAACGCCACATTAGCTTACGTTAACTCTATAATTACGATGACAACCTATTTGTACCAAAAAAGCATTTTTTGTTGTAGGAAAATGAGTCTTGTGTTTTATTATTAAGCATGACTTTTAGTGATTTTACGAACAGTTGTAATATCATCATACGTTTTACAAAACCTCGAGATTGTGCGCCAATTACAGAAACAGAATATGACACTGAAAATCAATGATTGATCTCCAGGACAGAACAGTTTTACCCTCTTGTCTTTCTCGAATACATGTATATAATACAACCTTGATGTATAATTCAAATTAGTCCTGAGACCAAATTCAGCCTTGTATCACATTTTATGATATTCTTTGATATTAGTCGATGCTTTTCTTCAAAACGATAGGACATAAAATGCACAGTACTTTTAGGCTGAAATAACTCCGGATAGTATTAAGTCAAAATTCGATTCCGTCAAAAAATGCAATTATTAAGTGAACTTCCATTTAAAAAATCCAATTATTAAGTAGACTTCTGTCAAAAAATCCAATTTTTATATGTACTTCTGTCAAAAACTCCATTTTCGCTATTTGTTTTAGTTTTCTTTAGGTTCATTTGTCTAGTGGATATTTAATGATACGTATGAGCGTATACGGTACTAAGGATGACAAGGACAAGTATTCATTATTTAGACAAAGAATTTGAGTAGATACAATAATTTTAAAGATTTACATTGCATATTTAGTAATGCAATAGCATCACATGGTTTTTAACGTACACACGATTCTTTCTCTAACAAAACTTACAAATGGATATTAAAGACGCACTTCAGAATTGGAAGTTTTCATGGGGCATTAGATTTCCTTATTTGGAAGTATGCGAGAGATTTGGTGGGGATATAAGTTCAACTGGTTACACTACTGACCTTAAAACTCAATCTGGCGTATTATTAGTACTCGTGGTGGATTTAATTTTGATAATAATAATCACCCAGGAAATAAGCGATATTTAATCCTCCACTAACATTTTGATTGTCAGTATATCTTACATATTACTGGGTTTGAACAATATGAGTTAATTATTTTCTAGATTTCATTTCAGTAATATTTATCAGTAATCTGTACTGTAATGATACCTGGCGTCATCTGACATTTGGTCACATCTGATGTAATTTGAAGGTGTTTAGAAAGGCTAATTGAGACTATGACACGTGGAATAAGATCCTTCAGTAATAATGATGTTAAAATTGAACGACTGAAAACTGATATTACATCTGAGAGACTGAAAACTAATGTTACAGCTAATTGTATTATTCATGTTAATTGCAATGCGATTAGAGAACCTGAGTTATGTTTCACATATGAAAAACGAATCCTCTGTATATCGTTGCTACTGTGCAAGGGGATTATCTATCTATCTCTCTATCTATCTATCTATCTATCTATCTATCTATCTATCTATCTATCTATCTAGCTAGCTAGCTAGCTGTCTAACCATCTACCTACCTATCTATCTATCTATCTATCTAGCTAGCTAGCTAGCTGTCTAACCATCTATCTATCTATCTAGCTAGCTAGCTAGCTAGCTAGCTAGCTAGCTGTATAACCATCTACCTATCTATCTATCTATCTATCTATCTATCTATCTATCTATCTATTAACAACAAACATTGGAAGGACAAAACCAAATCTGTTTAAACATAACCGTGCATACATTCCAAATTCAGATTCCTCACTCCTATTGACTGCGTGTTATTACTCCAAATGTTAAACTAACACATGCTTCTTTGCGTAAATATTGATTTACAATTTATGAAATTGTGAAAACTCTATTTTGTTGTATGGGAAAATGTTACACCAATAGAAATGGGATGGGCAGATTTACCGTACATAGAATGACTAACGATGTTTTTTCTTTGGTTCTTGATGATTATCTTTGTTTCTAGAGAGCATAGTTTATCATATATATATATATATATATATATATATATATATATATATATAAGGTTGTTATTGCTATATATATATATATATATATAACTATAACTTGGCAACATTTCTGAGAAGATTAATATCTGCCACTACTAAACTAAGTTTGCATCTAAATCAGGGTACTGTAAATAAATGGAAATTCATGGTAGTGGTAATAGCAAAAACAAGCAGGCAAGCGTTATGAATACCATACATGCACATGGCAGTCAGTCGATGTGAACTGGTGTCACCTAGCCACATACTACGATTGCTGTCTTGTTTAGCAAGCCAGGCGTTATAAAATACTAAAGGACACTCGAACGGGTATAGTTTCACCACAGTTCCACACAAAAGAGTAATTTGGCGCAAGTGTTCAGTTTGTTAGTTATTGAATACGAAATACACCATCTGTCTATGATTGCAAAATAATCACCTACTTGATTTTCACATTATATTTAATTCTTAAATGTTCGTTAGAATGAATTAAAATTGATTGGGAAGTCTTTATCACTGCAGAATGTTCGTAAGTGAAGTCATGTGAGCTAATTAGAAGATTATACTATGGCAATGGCTATATCAGATCGCTGTGTAACTTTAATCAATGCTATGTGCAAAATAGTTAAGCTTTTGTCGTGTATTATTCCACTTGAAAGACTATAATTTAGAACTATATTTACATTGTCACAGTCAAGAAGCAACTTCTTCATGATTTCGTTGCAGGTTTCTTTTCTTCTGTAATACTCCTGTGGTTTGCAATAATTCTTACCAAGAAAAGTCTTGAAAGCTATGTATCTAATACCTTCAACACAGCGAAAAGCAATGCACAAAATTATATATCACCGATGTCCCTTTTTGAGATACCGTGCTCTATAAAAGATCGGGTGTAATCCAAACTGCAGCAAACTGACAAATGAAGTAGACATGTGCATAAGAATAAGTACTTTTAAATATATTTTATATTAACCTTATGAAGTGAACGTTTATATTTTGTTTAAATAGCGATGGCTATAAATATTGTTATTACAGATGTATAAAATTGATCAAACTTATTTCCCTCTTCTGAGTCTGTACAGAGATACAGATGTATTAAAGAAACAAACATTTCAAAATCTACAATTGGGATTTACATCAATGTTATCGGGCCATATATCACACTCTAAATTGTTTCTTTGTCTCCTTCAATTTGCACAGCAGTTTCATGGGTTCTGTTTCAGGATAAATTAACCTACTTTTGGTTTTGATATATCTTGGAGGATAATCAAACTTTCAGTGGAAGCCTTGTTCTAAAAGGACAGCGTAACTTGAGGCTAAAAAGAACATCATATTGAACCAGCACTTACCATGAAACGACCAACACTAGTTCCCGAGATAATAATAATGCACACAAGAGAATCAAATGAATGATTTGACCAGGAGAAACGAAAAAAATGAAAGGCTATAATCTATGAACACACAAAGTTCTAAATGGAGAACTTCCACCTGCAGCGAATATTTACTATACAATAGGAATGATAAATAATGGGATATGTAACATTTATCTGCACAAACGCAGATGTCAATAAACTTGATCTCAAAATGGTGAAAACATATTAAAGAACTCACAGTGACATCAGCAGGGTAACATACCCAAACAAACAGGATTTATTACAAGGCTATCTGGAAAGAGTTGGAACAATTTAAACGCAAATAGTTGAAGATCTTACTTAATGGAAGAGAGGGCAACACAAATACAATTAGACGAAAGGCTGAAACAATTGCTCAAAGTAACGGATGTAACAATAACAATAAATAACATAAATTATTACCGATCTACAATACCAACAGTTTTACTGCCTAAAACTCATTCTGTAAGAAGGAATGCGTTTCATACTTCCTCAACTCCACATATTCTTCTAACTCCAGGACAGGCATTATTTCTAACAGAATAAAGGAGAAGAAACAAACGTTATGATTCACAAATGTAGCAGCATTGCCTGGAATTATGGGTAGTATGACATGCTGGTTACATAGGAGCAACACACATATTGTTTTGTATGTTTCTGAGCACGTTATGTTTCTTCTCTTGTCAGTAGTTGGTTTATTACTCGCATTCTGGGGCAAAGATATAAATAAAGCGAACAGAAGAGTTAGAGGTCAGTAAACTATTTCATAAATGTATGTAACAGAAGCTATAACAACGATAAGTATGGAACTAAATGCGTGCTTGCTTGTTTAATGGTCGATGCCAAGCGTCTTTTAAACATCTGAGAATATCATTGCACTAGGAGATCTGCTGTACACAGCATTAGCATAGAGGTAGGATACGTTCTGTACGCAATACCATCATCATAGAGCTAGAATACGTCCTGTGCACAATAACTTCATCATAGAGCTAGAATACGTCCTGTGCACAATGTCCTGTGCACAACAGCATCATCACAGAGCTAGGATACGTGCTGTACATTTTCTTCCACCCATAGTAATACCATATTAATAGCGAGTTTTTATGAAAATCTCTGCATATACTATTCCGTAGTTAGGTTTTCCATTTCATACACAATCATTTCTTGATAGCTTTTGTAGTTTTATATACAACATTTGGTACATCTCTTGTCTACACAAACGATGTGAGGTAGTAACATGTTCGATCCCAAATTACAGAACCATAAAAATACAAGCTTTATCGTAGTATCAAGTATTTTAAACTAAAGAACCCAAATTTCCGTTGGTAATAAAAGATGGCCTTTACAGATTTGAGACTCCAAGCTACTAGTGTTTCTTCAGCCTTCGTTCAGGATATTTTGGGTGTAAACACAACACCCATATATGTGTAAAATGAACCTTTAGAAACCACTTTTCATAATTCCTTAAACATCCTCCATTGCGAAACACGATCGTTTCTGTCTTGTCCATGCAAACTACTACTGCAGTGGTATTACAAAAGCGTTCTATTATTGCTGTTTAGTGTTGCACAATGCAGCAAAAAGGACTGTGGCACAGAAATAAAGAATAGTTAATATGAGAGAGAGGCTGGCATTTGTTTTAATAATCAGTTATTTTAGTTTCTATATGTTGTGCGTTGGCATCCTCTACAACCAGGAAAGGTCTTGCTAATTAAGATTTCACTAGTGGATATTGCTCTTCTATGTTACATTTCCAAACCACACAAGTTGTTCTCGTGAAGTACAAGCACAATGTGATTCAAGTATTCAATACCTGGATGGAAGGCTCATTTATTAAGGTGTGTATCTAATATTCACCACGTAACATTTATAAATATTTTGACATTCTTAGTATATTAGTCTTATGCAACTTACATATTTAAACTCGGCATACAACGTGGCATTATTTCGCGTTCATATGGCAGTCATTTCCTAGCCTTTGTGTAGGAAGGTTTAACTATTCCTGAAAGTAGATTCTTTTCTGTATATCAACACTCTGTATCATATTATACGCGTCTGATACCGCAGGGTTCTTACAGATTCGAGACATAACTGTCAAGGTTTCTCTGTACCGTTTTTGTCGATGTTTCATTAGAATATGACATAATGCATAGAAAAGAGAACTGTCTAGTATGAACTACGCAAATAAAACTTACCAATGATATTTGAGGAAAGTATGCTTACATAATATTTATTAAAATATTCGTGTTATTTCCAAATACAGCGGATTTATTTTATATGGAAGTGACTTGACCATGGTTTCTAACACTAAAATAGAAAGCAACAATAAAAGAAATCTTATCTGCAAAAATAAAAACAAACATCACATAGAAACAAAAGAATAACAACAACAACAACAACAACAACAAACCAATAGCAAGAAAAAGAAGGAACCAAAAACTCCAAAAACTATAGTGGACTGAATTAAATGTAAAAGGTTGAAACCGTTTTGGCATCAAGCACGCCACTTTTCGTTATAACTAAGGTAACATTTAAAAGACTTCTTCTCAAACACCACTAAACAAGCTTTAAGATAGAATGACTTACTGCATCCAGGTTGAAGATCCACTACATTCCAACAAACGATACTAATCGAGTTTCACACACACACACACACACACACACACACACACACACACACACACACACACATATATATATATAAACATGGCAAACAGTTCTTGATGGCTTAAAGGGATTTTAGGTTTGTAGAAGCGATACTGATCTCTCATACAATTTCTGCACATACAAATATATAATGAAAATGACTTCCTCGAAATAACTGCCCAAAAGAGTTTGACTAAATTTCATTGATGGCATCAGAGTATGAAGATTTTCATACTCTGCACCGATAAAGCTAATTCACAATTAATATTTGCATTGTTTGTTGAAATAAAATGTACTCTTGAATTGTTTACCCTCAAAAACTAGTCAACCAAATTTCACAGAATGCATTCTGTCATAAGGACCATCAAGCTTGCACAAATTATGCTAAGCTGGTATCAGAAAGTATAAAAAATATATAAATGTCAATAAGCTGGTATCAGAAAGTATAAAAAATATATGAATGTCAGTAAACTGGTATCAGAAAGTATAAAAAATATATGAATGTCAGTAAGCTGGTATCAGAAAGTATAAAAAATATATGAATGTCAGTAAGCTGGTATCAGAAAGTATAAAAAATATATAAATGTCAGTAAGCTGGTATCAGAAAGTATAAAAAATATATAAATGTCAGTAAGCTGGTATCAGAAAGTATAAAAAATATATGAATGTCAGATAGCATCGTACTAACTCAGATCTATTACAGTAGTTCTACAGTAGTATGATATAAAGGCACTTAGTGTCGTCCTTTTCATCAACAATATCATTCTACAGAGTTGTAAATGAACTCTTTCGGCAGCTTTAGCATGACAATGCATCCAAACGTCACTATAATAACAAAATAAGATTTATAAATTTGTCGACTAAATAAAGTATGTGTTTAAATGTAATAAAAGAAAAGTTGTGATGATACTTTGTGAATATGAATAAAGTCAGTCAGTGAGAACGATCCACCAGATGTAACTATGATTCTTATATAAGAAAAATAAGTAAAGATCAATGAGAGATTTGTAGACAATACATTCCTATCCTATAAAATCATAAGTTTTGCATTAACCGTATTTATCTTTAAAACAGTATAATTCCTGGGTTGATCCAAATGTAGAAATATCATCAGCATACAGAAATATAACAACATTGAATAAGGATACATGTGAGGCACTTACGTCCGAACTCTTCTTCAACATAACTTATGAAAAAGGAGTTATTATCAACCGAGTTAATCCAACATTTTTCTTATGTAGTAGAATAGCAAATCCCACAGAACATATATCAAGAAAGTGTTCAATAATTGTTTTGTTGTTTTTTTTGTTTTGTTTTGTTTTTTAAGAAAACGTTTAACGTAACGTAAATAATACAAATTCTTTACCTTGTGCGAGAATTCAATTATTATCATATCCGTGGTCCCTGAGTGAATATACTTTAATTGATTTATGGTTTTAATATGTTAGCTTCTCTGAAGGAATCAAACAGGAAAAATCAGCATCAGGAAATGTTTGGCTTGTTTCTTCGAGTGCGTAATAAAACCGACTCTGGCAATATGGCAGCCTAGAAAGAATGCTACAAAACAGAAAGAATAAAAGAATACGAGACAGCTTTATTGTTTGCGAGTATGCATTCGTCTGGACTAAATGCAGTTTTCTTAGGAGTTAAACCGCGGTGTTCACTGCAGCATTCTTCTGCTTTTCTCACTACGTTTACAGTAAATTCCGAATATGACGTTATTGAATATCTTAATATTGCAAATAAAACGGTAATCATTACAAAGTTCCTTTATTCCGCTATACGAAACATATTGCCTGTCATACCGACACATTATCTTTATCCTTTAATCTGATTTCAAGAAATTTTTCCTGTATAGGATGAATTGCAGCAAGACATAAATAGAGAGGTCAAAGGTCAAACTGCAGTTTATACTTTTATATACGGTATTACTTGTAACGATGGATTATTCAGCGTAGCAACTGGTAAAAAAGTTGTAAACACACTATACTGTGTCATGAAAACTGCACACACATTCCACATACACGTTTAATAGTTAACAAGTAATATTTAGCAAGTGAACATGTATCAACAACAGTCGCTGCGTCTGCCTTATTACTGTGATAAAAGTATCAAAGTAAAAAGCCGTTTATATGGTGTAAGACATTATTTAAATTATAATTCACATTATCGACATACCCCCACACCTTAGGGACATCAGCGTTTTAGGACCTTTTACTCTGACAAAAATATTTTCTTTGGGCTTTTTTAGGAGAAATGTATTTTAGTTCATATATTATATTACATGAATTAGTCACCAGAATTCAGAGTAAGAAGAAATCATTCTCTGAACGTTTTTTTTTTTTCTTTTCAGACCCTTTCCCATACGTCTTCACATAAGACAGATCAGATTATGATCAAACGTCCAGTAATAAGTATACTGGTACTCTCCACTTTATGGACAATGTGCTGAACAGATGTACAGCACAGTGTAATTTAGGATATATCCTTCTACTTACGATGTTACAAGCGCCTGCTCCGGTGGCCTAGTGGTTAAAGCGTCCGCCTCGGATGCGGGAGGTCGCGGGTTCGAACCCCGGCTGAGTCATACCAAAGACTTTTATAAATGGTATTAACAGCGCTTGGCGTTCAGCATTAAGAGGTTAGTGTTAGGACTGGTCGGCCTGATGTCAGGATACTGTAACTGGGTGGGACATTTTACTACATGTCTGCGTCATGATAGCTAAGTGCCAGACATCACTATAAACTGCAACACTGCATACATTGTAGAGATATGACTAAAAAATTGTTAAAGCTACGTTAAAAACCCAAATCACACACACACACACACACGCACACACACTCCATGTTTCTATCCATTTCGAGCATGATTATAAGTGTATTCCACTTCGAATGCAAATCACATTAGTATCAACGGGTCGCGACTCATTGATCTTCACGGACTCACATGATCAAAATACAGTACAAAGCCTATGCAAATCGACAACTATTAGAAAACCATAATTAATAAAGCTGAAATTAAAAGTAGCAATCAGTCTCTGCAATATCATTTCGCTACGATTTCTGAAGCCAACAATTCAGTATCAAGATATTACAAAACTAAATATATGCTGACATTATAGGCGCCATATGTGTTTTCAAATCCGAATTTTTAAAAATCTGAGGCAAATCTGGGGTACGTCAAGATTTTGTTTCTGCGTGCTGTTTTTGACAATGCAACCCAAAGAAAAATTGAGGATGGATTCGAACAATGTGAGGATCTAGTACAAGAGATTTTTTTTATAGACGCGTATGAAAATCTTACACATAAGGGTATCGGAGAATTTCATCAATGTCCAAATGGTTGTCAGGGTTGATGATGCTGTACTTGTGGACACGTATAAATTACTAACAGAACATATTTCGAAACTGTCAGATAGAAAACGATGTATTCTTTGTCACCAAATCATTTCTGGCATGATGTAAATTTTAAAAACATAACCTTTATCTCAGTTGCGAAAAACGTGTCAATTGAATTGTACGATCGGGCTGAAATGCGTTGAAATAAGACAACAAATATGATGTACATAAATCAGACCATGTGGTATACTTATGGACATGAAGGAAAGAGCTTATGAAAGTGTTGTTGGCGTGTTTCAACGATGAATTGAGCGAGGTTTTGAAGCATCCTTCTGGTCTCACTGATATCTCTCTCCCTCCTTCCACTCTCCGTGACTGTCATTGCTGGTCGCTCGCCTCACATCGTGGCAAATGTGAGCTAACCATCTCAGCCGTGATTTCATCAGCAAAGAGGGTGCATTGTATGGAGGGGGATTACCGCCATAATTCTATGCATGTATTTTCTATTTTTCCTTGATGCATTATTGTAAATGACTGCTTACAAGTGCTACTTTCATAATTCTCTCCATGTGTATTGTATTCTTCATGGATGCAAACTGTACGTGGTAGTTTGCAAGTGCTACTTTTCTTCTGCATTACTGTAAATAAATGCTTGCAAGTTCTACATTCATAATTTCATCCATGTATATTGTATTCTTCATTGATGCAAACTGTAAAGGGCTAGTTGCAAGTGCTTAGATCTACTTTCCTTCTGCGTCATTGTATCTTGCATTTTGCCAAACGCTGAATTCATTCCATTGTTTGTCGTATGGCAAATGCTATGTCAGTTATTATAAGTTTTTAATATTCTATTTATAAACCTGCTATATCGCAAATTACATCGTTCCAGTTGTTGATTTTGTTCTGCATTTTACAGATTTTGCCTGGCAACACCGTAACTTCAAAATATTCTCCTAGTCTATGCTTTATGACAAATTGTATCTTCTAAAATCACGATTATAATGTAGCATCAAGCATGTTGCAAGTTAGCATCAAGGAAGTTTGCGTGAAATAATGCCTCATTATGACAACAGATGGCGCTGTGACATGTCATTTTCTTACAAAACGACAACTCCCCTGACTCTTGCGACACGAGGTTATACCACTTTACGGTATGTTTGGACGTCTAATTTAAAATATCATTCGAGTTATTTTGCTGCTGGTAATGGCGTATTACAGTCAGCTGCTTTCCCAGAGTATTAACATTAGGAAAGGAGGTGGCCTGTAAGAAGCATAGAACAAATTAAATTTATCAAATTGTATACAATTAGATACATCTACACAATGTCATATATTCGCTGACCCTTCAAACCCATTTTTTATTTGGACAATTTGCATGTGTAATTTATCGCAACCGGTATCATAGGTTATAGCCGCATACAAACAAGATTTAAATGATATTGCATCTTGTCATACCTGCATGAACTCCAAGTTGCTGAGACATCTTTCCGATCGTTCTCAAAATAAATATATTGAGAATTATATGACCTAAATTGTTGTAGACGTTGATTGGATATTATTCACACATTTTTTTTTAATTGAAAGGAAAATATTAAATACATTTAGCCCAATAATATATATATATATATATATATATA
>JAECUM010071985.1:0-10087 GCA_016617855.1 Megalonaias nervosa | reverse complement strand
GAAAGCTAAGACACAATAATAGAGCTAGGAAGTAGGTCAGTCTCCTGTCTAAAACATTCAAAATTGTAAACAATTTCCAATTGAAAAATTAGTATCCTTACATTCAGACAGATGTAAACATATCTACTGTCACGTGCCCCCTACGGTATTATTACTAACACCGAAGAAGGACGGACAATTAAAAGCTTAAATAACTCTGTGCCCCCAGTCAGCAAGACCATCTGTCAAGGTGTATAAAATATAAAAATAATAAGATGAAAGGTATAATAATATAATATAAACTATATCACGGGATTCAACAATTACAGGACAATTTTTCAACGCAATTTCTTTCAATCAATACAAAGACCTATTCAAATTGCCAGTTAATTCATTACGCGAAGTTAAGGGTGAGGGTGTTACCTTCCCGTGTTCCTTTTATGTTGCTCATCAGTAACTTCTTCATTGTATTCATTTGTCGGTACTTCCAGTACCCTTGTTTCCGTTTTTCCGGTCCTGCGCCTTCGCACAACCGCCTATTTCCACGTGCTCTGCACGTCTACTTCTCCCTATTCTCCCGGCCCTGCGCCTTCAAACAACTGCTTATTTCCACGCCTCTCCACGTCTTCTTCTCTAATGTTCGAGTGGCGTCCTATCCCACCAGGAAAGCTTACTCAGAAGCCTTTGTTCCAAATCTCGTCCGAATTTCATAGAACTCCTTTTTCCGGCTCTTTTTTACGAGCGCCCAATTTTCCCTCGGAGTACGTGATGTTTCTTTAATCACTTTCAAAACTGTTCTGATTCTTCCAAAATGAATGTAACGGGATAATGTCTGGCTGCTTCAGAAACCCGCCCGAAATTTGACTATCTTAGTTCTGATTGGATACCGATGGTCTCTTTGAAAACTGTCTGGGTAGTAGCACTGATATGTTATAATGTCGGGTTTTCCAGTCTCTATGCCTAAGCCGAGCGGTGACGTCAATGGCTGATTGCAAATTAATCATTTTCTCACCACCGCGGTAAGGGTATCTTTGAATTAACCGTGAACGTGACTGTGACGCAATGACTAAGGCACGGACAGGTAGTTACTTTGCTTCAGAATCGGTCTAAAGTAATATTATATAGCACGTATTGACATTACCCAGATTACTTTGAATTACGAATTCTATCAGAAGATATGTAAACATAAGGCAGGTATTGTTAGCAAATTTTCTCACACAACGTGACATTTACAATTAATAATGGTCTAAATATTTAATCATAGAAAAACACCAGTTCTGTATTACATTGTTCACAATAGCAGATAGGCCATTAACATGACTTTGGACTAAGGTCAATCACAAAATCCAGGTAGACAGCATATAATCACTAAAAAACAACAACAATACAAATTAAATAAACCTCCCCCCCCCCAAAGAAAAAGAAAGATTTATACAATAAATCTTTCCTTTGAATATTAGCTTAATATATGAATCACTAAAATTACATAAGATGAAGACCTATGAATGACACAGAATATACATGAAACAATATAATACTTTCATACACACGAAAGTGCATCTGCATTTAGATTATCTTTTCCCTTCATGTGCCTAATGTCAATATTGTATTCCTTCAGTATCAAACTATAGCTTAACAATCTCTGTGATTCTTGTTTTCCGTTTTGTGGTCACTGAATACAATAATAGAAATAAGAACTGAACTAATATACACTTCAAAGTGTTACAAAAAAGTCAACATCAAAGCCAAATATTCTTTCCCGATTGTGGAATAACTTCTCTGATGCTTATTTATTTTGTTAGGAAAAAAAGCACACTGGATGATCTACGCCATTTTTGTCTTCATGAATCAATACTCCACCAACCCCAACATCAATTGCACCAACAGACATTTTAAATGATTGAAGTTTGGAGCTGAAAGAACTGACGCGCTCTTAAAGTACGGCCTTTAATTTATCAAAATCTTGCTGAGATTTTTCATGCCTACGAAACTTGGTTTTCTTACTCAACAAATTGGTCAGGGGTTCAGCAATTATGGACAAATTGGAGCAAACGTTTTGATAATATCTCAGCCATTGAAAAAACTGTCATCAGTTGCTCTGTACTGATACACACGGGGAATTCAAGGATAGCCTTCACTTTAACTTGACCGCGTCCCACAATATGTCCTAAAATGTAACACAGGCATGGCAAAACTCATTTTTAATCAAATAAATTGTCAAATTTTCATTACTGATTATATCAAAGATTTTCCGAAAGATTTCCACATGATCTTTCCAAGTGTCGTTGTAGATGTTTACATCATCGATGTAAGCATCACAATTATCTAGACCATATAATCATTATGCTGACAAAGTACAAGGCGAACATTTCATTCCGAACCTCATCACTTTATATTGATAAAGTCCATCTGGTCAAACGAATGCCGAAATTTTCTTTGCCCTTTCCGTCAATTGAATTTGCCAGATCCTTTCAAAAAGTCAAACTGGTTGACATATTTTGCGTTCTAATTTTGTCAATGCAGTCATCAATTCTTGGAAATGGAAATTAGTCTGTTTTTGGCCACACTGTTCTCTTTTCTATAGTCTGTGCACATGCGGAAAATACTATCTGGTTTCGGCACAAATATACATAGTGAACTCCAGTCACTTTTATTTAGCTCTATAAATCATTCTCCAACAAATACTGTTACGTCTTTTACTCCAAGGCAAATTATATGAAAGTAGAATATCACTAAAGTCCTTGAAACTTTCACATAATCCGAGAGAATCGTTTAACTTTTCAAATCCCTGAGTAATTCTACAGGTATTGTCTCTTCTAGAATAATATTTCACTCTGCTAGTTCAACGATCAAATCATAAATAAATCACGCTGCTCTCTCTCTCTCTCTCTCTCTCTCTCTCTCTCTCACACACACACACACACACACACAAAACTGGCATATAAATTGAAGAATGAGATGGTGCGTAATTAATTCCTTTATATAGCCACAACATACGCATTGCATTACATCGCTTAAATCCTCACAGCTGGGACAGCTACAATTAAATTGACTGCATGATAAACTTGGTTATCTCTATCAAGATACTTTTTAACATATTCATATGGAAAAGTTGATTTTGTTTTCGCTTCCCATGAGTGCTAATGATGTAATTTAAGTCAAGTGAGTCAGTACCATAAATGCCACACTCTACTACCTGATTAAGAATAATTTCATTTAAAGAAGACACCTAAAAATGCAAAGTACCTGATAATTAAAGACTCTGAGAAGCTCCTCTTTCCCTTAAAATTTTAATAGGGATAAACTTGGCAGAATCAAGCAATAAGTGATTTAGAGCTTTCTACATTTATGGTTCATAATTCTCCATAATAAACTCAGACTGTGGTTTGTTTGACCCAACAAATGCATGACCGTGACCTTTACCTCTTAGAAATAAGAACATTTGAAGTGGCTCTGTCTTGATTCTGTTGCTTATTTTTCAATCTGTAGCAATCAGAAGTAACGTGCGATTTCTTCTTGCACGTGAGAACGATAAGAACTTCTAATTAGTCTTATCAAAAACTTGATTCCTGAAAGTTATGCCAGATTGAGATTTGGAATGATACTGAGATGAGTTTTTACAAAACAACTGCTGTGAGAAGACTATTGACTATTTTGTGAGTCAAGGAATAATCGTCAGATATACGATCAGGATTTTCTAACGTTTCGACCTTTTACTCAACAAGGTATGGACGCAATTCTTGAACTCTTCAACAAATAGGAATTGTCCGAGGTCTTGACCATCCTTCTTGGCTGGCACTCGTATCGAATAATTGCTCTTTTTCTCTTGGAAATTCGACACGAGTCTGTCCAGTTCCTTAATATAGCACTTAAATCTTTGTTGATATGCCTCAGGTACCAACTCATAATATTCAAGATATGTTCTTTAACCACATCATAATCAGCACTTTGTTTTATTGACAGCGAAGTGTAGACTTTGCCAGTAAGTACACTTTGTAATAATGGAGTTCAATATTCTCTTGGCCATTTAAAATTTTCAGCAATCTTTTCAAACTGAAGAAAATATTCATCTTCTTTTTCCTTTAAAGGGGGTACTAACTTGCTATTTCTGATAACATCAAAACTTGAACTTATGTGCAAAGTGAAATGTATGCTCTAAAAGTAGCCTTGCACAGTAATGTTTGTCCAGCTCAAACAGCTCCTTTTTTAATGCATCAATTCATATGTAGGACTTAAAATATAATTTTCCACTTCAGATGAAATTTTGAAAGCTTGTTGTTTTCACTATATATTTTCTCAGATATGTGAAACTAAACACCTGGGACTTAGAAAATTCTGAACCAAAGTGAATTTAAATTTCGCAAACAAATTAAGGTTTTCTGAAGTATTTAGAGAAATTTGTATCCCGAACGAGCCCCAAATTTTCTGTTGTGACGCTATGGTTTTAAACTAAGTAACAGAAAAGAGCGAAAACCAGAAATTTTTCAATTTGTGTAAAATTCAACAAATAATTTATTGCCCTAGAGTTCAAAGTGAAAATTTAAAGACAACTTACATTATTGTGAATAGAATCGAAAAATAGTCCTAACAGTTCCGTCACAATTACAAATGTATGAAGTTCCAATTGACTTCCAGAGGCAATCCAAATAACTTCCAATATTGAATGTATTGATTTGTCTGTAGTCTCGAAGATGTTAATGTGACAATCGCCTGGAATTTGGGGATGTGCTAGCTTTTTTTGATATATTACAATAATATAATCAAAAAAATGTCTTTAACATAATTCACTATAATTCCAAATTAAAGTTTGAGTCCAAGAATATTATTGAATACTTTTTAATTCAAGTGAATAATAATTTGAATAAATACATCCACCCAAAGTGACAACTAAACACAACAATGAGATTAACTCCGATATGGATGTTAAGGCAAGAATGAGTAATTTGTCAAGTAAATAACATTGATATAAAACAACTATGACACGATAATGGGATCAGGATGTAGGTCAGTCATACAAAGGCCTGAAATAGGCTGCAAGACAGGACAAAAGCTGAAAAGTGTATAAAAAGTGTTGATGGCGGGCACGAGGGGGTACATTGATGACGTATGAGGTTCTGCTGGTGGAGGGAACGCTAGTCAAGAAGTCAGCGGCGCAGAAGATCGCTAGTTTCCCAATGTGGGGGATCCTGGGCCTCAACAAAGCACTTCAAACTCAAAAAGGTGTGCTTTCAAACAAAGCCGCCAAAAACCAGCAAAATCAAGAGCGGCATAGACGCGTTAAAGAATGATTCCCAAATGATACAGAAAGCCAGCAACCAGACCCTCAACATACGATCTAGGCGGGGGGGGGGGGGGTGAACTGGTTGGTCTTGCCCAGGAGGCCGACACGTTACGAGAATGGTTCCGCAGCCAAATTGCCGGTATCCGGGAGGTTATCGGTGGATGTAAACCTTGACGAAAGCTGCGAACACTCTTTCGCTACCAGAGCATCATGATCGCCTCAATTCTCTATGCTCTCGGTTTTATCATAAGTAAATTGGGCTTTCTGTCCCAGGGGGAGGAAGCGTGTGTGGCACAATACCGTCTCTAGCTCAGAAAAGATAGGCCAGGGCCTGGCGGAATTAAAAATTGAATTAAAGGGTACCTGGAACTGCTGGATTGATTGCTGCTACCGTCGAATTTCTTTAATAGTTCAAACGCATGCACGTTAGGGTGGCATACATCAACACTGTTAGGCCGATCGCCGATGCTGACACTATAATTGGACATGTTACGAAATTCTTGGTTTAAACCATGCTTCTACCGACAGTCTGAATTGTATCCACATTAAACTCGTTGCAAAAGCACTCCTTGTAGATGTTATTTTCAAGCGCGTTCCACCTTGTTTGGTCCGAAAAGGCACATCGCAACTGAGTGAGAATCTTCTCACATGATAGTATACAAGAAATCGATAAAGACTGCGTGTCATCTACTGTAGTCTTGCCGTTTCAGCATGCAACAAGTGGTCGCGAAAGCTGATGCCACAACCGGTGGTCGTGCACCAATCAGCAAAGTTCAGTGCCGAAACTTCATCTTGCCCTCTGCGGTTCTGAAATACCAATTGTTCACGATTAACTTCCTCTCGACGATAGGTAACATCTACGTATCGGTTATGTCAATAGAATGCTGGTCTCAAACGAACCAACCCTCTAGTTAGGCTTCTGTCTTTACAATAAGTGATATGCACCATTTCAAGAACGCGCGTTTCACTCCGGGAGATCACGTACAGGCCAGAATGGCTGAACATTTCGGCACTATTCCGGATGGGTATTATAATATACACACGATCTGTGATGCAATTGAGGTTGTCTCTCCTGGAGTGACTTCAAATTTCAACGCAGTGACTGGATGGGCTATCATCAAGCTCCCTTTTCCTCCCTCTGCACTACGCTCTGGCTCCCGTTGCCATTGGCACCATTCCACAACGCGTAGACTCTTATATCGTGCTACACGTACGTACTACCTGATACACCTACGTTCATCAGCATCCGACTGATCTATGTAGTCTCGATCAGAGAAAAACGACTAAGGTACTTTTGATGGAAAAATAACCTTTCTACAAGTTATTTCAGAGGGTGGTTAACCCCTTGGTGATTTGTGTTTTGTTTCCTATGGAAATCCAGATTCGCTATGACTATATGAATGTCGCATCCACGAGCTCTTGATACGTATTTTAGACAAGGGTGGTCGGTCATAACATGCAGCAGGCGCGTGGAAACGAAATGCGAATAGAAGACACGCTGATTGTAATTCATTGACAGAAGGTTTCATTATAGAATCTAAAAATATTAATGGAACGGACATTTTATTTCACTATACATCCGTCTTGCCAGTATACTAAATACCCACCGGTTACAGGTGCGTATCCGTGTAATAGCTACCCCCTTAAATCTCAGAGGTTGAGCAAGACCTACGAGCAGAGGCCGAATAGCGCCGAAACCTTTCAAAAAGTATCGGCGAGCAGTAAGCGTGGTGGATGTCGCAGACACACTGAGAGACATGTCTCTGGGTAGCGGTGTGACGAGCATCTGTCAACCATGATTGCTGCCCCCATCGTGGTTGCCCTTCAGGTCGCAGATCTGGTCTGTAAGCTGGTGTCCATGGTTGGAAATTTTATCAGCTGGCGACTCTCTGAAAGCAAAACAAATATGATGATATCCGCGTCCTACATTGCATGCTATTGCAGATTATACTTTTTAAGGCCCTGCAAGACAATACCGTCTCTAAGGGTGTTTTTAAATTCATTCTCGATGAGTACAAGTCTACAACCTTTAGAAATGCGTCGCACACAGCACATGTTTCCGTCGACATCAACGAAGTAGTATAAAACGATTCAATTGTCCACGGAAGGGTAGAGGCCCAATTTTAGCCTTTGAAACAAGTTTCTAGGACTGGGTGTGCCTGGTAAGTTGTGTGGTGTCCTCCAAAACAGTACGTACGTCAATCTGCCAGAATAGCAGCTTTCTGCCCTCGGCCCACCATAAGAGCACTTCAACAATAGATTGCTGTCTTTAAATAGCTGGAGAAATGCTATCCCAAAGCGGTCAATTTTTGTGCCTCTTTTTAACAACTTTGTATTACGACTCTATGGTCTTAAAATAAGTAAGTAATAGTAAAAGTAATAGAAAAGAGTGGGAAGCAACAAGCAACAAGCTTTGCAAAATAATTTATTTCCTTAGAATATAAAGTGAAAATGTAAAAACAAAGAACTTAACAATATTGCGAATTAATTCCCAAATAATCACAGAATTACAAATACACGTCCTAATGATTAAAATTCTGAATAAACTTTAGTGAAAATCCAAATTAAATCCAGCGCTGGAATATTTTATGCGCTGTGGTGGTTCATGTTGTGGTGATGTGCCAACAGTCTTTTACAGGATCACAATAATACATCCAAGAATATATCTTAATTTGAACTTTCAAGTCTCTATTTTCGTGAATGTTATTTTTGATGAGCACTTTGTATTTCCAATGAATAAATAATATGAATAAATAAAATTCAAGCCAAAATGAATTACTGGACATAACAATAATACAGTTGATTCTGCTAAGATCTTACTTCACGAGTAAATAATTTCTAGAAATATAAGATTATATAGTCCTCTATCTTGACACCAGGTCACAATTAACATTTTCTAAACAAAATCTATTAACTAATGGAAAATTTCATTGTAGGAGGTTATAATGTTTATAAGATAAAATCGTAGTTATAATTAGAAGTCTGTTACCAACATTATAATATAAAATGTAGTAAACAACAGATAGAGCCGGGAATTCATGAGGAATTTCTAAAGTTTCTAGACTCAAACTGAGCTAATATCTTTGCAAAACCAAAATCAAAGATTCAGGTCCGGTAGAATATAAATTTGATTTTGGACAAGGTCAGGTCCAAAATATAATTATCCATAGCATATAATGAAAAAAAAGATATAACAACCAAGGTAAATTATATATATATATATATATATGCCAATATATATATATATATATATATATATATATATATATATATATACATATATATATATATATATATATATATATAACATTTTAATGCTCATTCGTTACACCCAACCACAACAAAGGTTGCTGAAACCATAGATGGCAAAGCACCAAGGCATCAGTAAGAAAACAGCCAGTCGATATTTTAGCTATAATTAGCCTGATACGATACCTCTAAATTGATATTGGCAAACCATCTAATTATCAAGCGTCTCAACAGGACTGTATTGTCAAATTCCCAGTTTCATCTGAACACGTGGGTAGGAGGCAAGAGTCAGTGGTGCAAATAGCGCGTTTGATCCGTCTTGAGGGGTAGTTGGTGGAAATTAAGACTTTGAAGACTAGTTGAGAGTTTTCGGATCTCCAGGATTGGGATGTGAAGCAAAATCTCCAGCCAAACCACACGAGCCTGGAGCATCCGCCAAAAATCGCAATGTTTGAATGTAAAAAGCGACCATCCGAAAGTGTTTCATTGGGGGATGGCAAAATTTTCATTTAATATATACCGGCACTGTATTTCTACGGAAAGACTAAAAAGAAACTTATTTTTTGACGCGCGACTGATAAGTGTTAAACAACCTTAGATTTACCCTGTTTTCTCATATACGGTTCATGGATATAAAATGAGGGAGGGTCCGCATAGACCCAATTTGCAGACTGAACTACTGTTTACTCATTTAACTGATTTCCTCGAATGCTTTGGTGAACAACTGTATACTCGTTTGGCTGATCTTCTCAAACTAATTGGTGCTTAAATGTTTATTCCTTTAACAGATCTTCTCAAACACTTTTGTGTAAGAATAGTATGATTTTAGATGAATCTGCCATTGCTGTTTATACTGCCGTTGTGCAAGGAATTCTATATAAATGTTGGAAAGTTGGCTACATTAACAAATGGCCCAGAATATGTTCATCTGACATCCTTCCAAAGTCAATCATTGGGTTGCCTGTTCAGCTCTCTCTCTGAGAAGAGGGGAAACTGGCAAATGATTTCCGCATAACACATTTATGGCAAGATGTTTTCTAAAGATTATTTCCCGTCTTCAGTGAAGTGAATGTTTTTCACACAGCGAAATAAAATTCTTACTTCACTTCAGAGAAGAATAAAAGAAAGAAATTAGATTCAGTGAAAAATGCAAGTAATTTCAGGCATGTGAAGAAGAATATGACTCCATTGAAAGTTTGATTTCATTGAAATTGAAAATAAATTATGAAGATCTTTAAACGAATTCCTCTTTCAACCGATGAATAAAACTTGACAACATTTTCAAGAGGGCATCATTGCATTATAGTCCTGTGACAAAGGTAGTTCAGTCAATTTGAAATGAACAAACATTGCTCAATTCTGCTAATCTAAACATTTTTCTCAATCAGTATTTTAACCAGATACCTCCATACATGAAGATAGAAAGTTTGTGCTTGCTAAACAATTTTCAGGTATTGAGAGAGGGAGAGAGAGAGAGAGGGAGAGTTTATAATGATGATGGCATTATCGCTGTCATAATAATCGCGATAATATTTATTATCGATTGTTAATTTATTTGAATGCTTAATAATCCTAGAT
>JAECUM010071982.1:0-14321 GCA_016617855.1 Megalonaias nervosa | reverse complement strand
TTTTTTTTTTTTTTTTTTTTTTCCACAGGTAATGATAAGTCATCAATTCATTTCTGACATTTTGTTTGAAAAGCTCTGTCAAGTAGCCGTTTCCTCGCTTCGTCTCCGCACTCTGGGCTAAGAGAGCTTCAGTGCGATAGATCTCTAGAGTAGACAATGGTGGGCAGGAATGATCACGAAAGCCTTTATACCACTCGTGCAACACTGCTTCTTCTGAGATGAGACTCCAAGCTTCGTCCAGGTACTCGTCCAGTTTTTCTTCTTGACTCATCATCAAACATTTATCGTGTTGAATTTGACTGGGATGATCGTTTTGACATGCATAGCAATCTTTCTTACTCAATTCCATAATTTTATCCGCCAGGTGTTTGGCAAAACAGGTCACTAAATGTTCGTCTTGTTCTGGCCATCTGGGCGTGACTACTACGTTCTCTTTGTCTTGGTCTTGGGGTTTTGTTTTCACGCTATCCTCTCATTCCATTTCCAAAGATTCTCTAACGTTCAATGAGGCATAAGAGTCTTCCATAGTTTCTAATAGTCTAGAATGACTTCTCTCAAACTGTTGATTTCGATGGTATTATCGAATTCGGCATACAAGATGACGTTGACCGTCTCGGTGAGAGCTTCTGCAGACTCAAGTTCCACACGTAGTTGACCAGATTTTATAGGGTGGAAATGTCCCTCGTCGCTGACTTGGTCTGGAGTGAAATCAAAGGCCCACAAAGTGTAACCTCCGACATAATCTTCGTACGAAATACTGTGACTAGTGTTGGTTCCTAGTTGTCCGGTAGCTTCGTACAGGGACAAGTACGATCTCAAGTAATTTTTCTTCGTAAAGTTAGGTTCGAAGGGTTTGGTACACAAGGTCTTGCCATCGCGACTCACTTCGATCTTGGACACTCTGTAGTGCTTAAAGTGGAAAGGATTTTGATAGTGGGCTCCGTTGAGGGCTGCATTACTGACGATGCCAACGATTAAACGTTTGGGTAACTGTCCTTGGAACAGATGATCTTCGATCTTGGATCGGAGTCCAGCAGCAATGGTGAACGTTTTCACTTGTACACGTCGTATCGGATACTTGGCGGTCGATCTGCTCAATGTGTGGCTGATGTCGTTTCCCTCTTTAGGTAGCACTTCTACACGTCGCACGTAAAGTCTGGCTTCTTGGATGATGGTTTTCTACTCGTTGGCATGAGCCATCAAATGGAAAGCGACACTGCTGTGATTTAATCTCATGTGAATATCCACTCCGTTGAGCAAATACTTGTCTTGCAACCACATGTCCAAATGCAAGCGATCCATCAGTTCTAAACTACGACCTTGCAGGATTTTCTTTCGACGATCGTTAAAACCCACATGGTGAGGATTGTCATCGGCTGTCAGTGCTGTGTCGTTAAGCGTGTCCTCACCTGAGGTGTCAGGTTTCCATCCCACGCAAGCATCCAGATGAGTGTTGTTCGCCTCTTTTCCGTACGTCAAGAGATTTTCTAGGTACGCTCGGTAAGGGTACGTATCCATGCTACTGCTGACCAGTTTGTTATTCAAGTACAAATCCACTTCACTGAACAAGGAATGCATGAAATTGTTGACGGGAGCTACTCTGGCATCGGCATCCGGATTGGTGTTGTCGGTTTTGATCACTTTCAGTTTCTGATACAAGTCACTGCTATTCAGATCGATGTAATCTTCGGGTTGTCCTTTGATTTCAAACTCGATGGGAGCTGAATCCGTCAAAGAGGAGACGGGATGAAATTCGACCCATTGGGATTCTTGCATTGTCATCATGGTGGGTGGCATGGCAAACAGATCCAGTTCCGACTTGGAACAAAGGCAAGACTCTCGGTGCATCATTTTTCTCTGATTTAATAATCAAAAACGTCTAACTCTCGGACGGTTTTTCTTTTCTTTGTCTTTCTAGCTCTAGGGGTTGTGAAGTCTTCTGAAGGGGTGTTTTCGTTGTCTTTTTCTGCCTTGTCCTTGCTGTGGCGTCAGGGAAGCAGGAATGCCTGTCTCGGCATCGCTCAGGGCATTTATAGGAGTTTCTCGTCGACCTAAAATGTCTTTACCCGTTTGAAGCAAGACACTTTTGCTTGCTCTCAAGAAAGCTTCTTTGGGGTTTTCTTTGTCAATGATGACATTTTGGAGAAATTCTTTACCTTTCGCCAACGCGGCATCTTTCAAGGCGTACAATCCCCGTGTCACCATCTGTTTCAAAACGGGAGCCACCGAACGAAAGGTTGATTTTAGCATATCTCCTAAACTATGTCCTCGCTGTCAGCGACTCCTTGGTACACAGGATACATAACTGACAAAGGGTTAGAGTAATCGTTTTCGAAAATGGAGTTTCACTGTGACTTTCCCTTTGGTGAATGGAATATTTTGTCCCAGATCTCCTTTTATAGTAATGTTGACAGTGTCGAATTACGACTTACTGACGGGCAAATAGTGAGGATGTACAAATTCGTGGTGAACGTGATAGGTGTTTCCACCTTCCTCGTCAGCAGCCGTGGCAGAATTCACTTTGAAAGGAATGACACGCAGTAACGGTACGGAGGTGTGTCCCACCACGTTGTACACATCGGAGCACACAAAGATCAAATTCAGTTCTTGGTTCATTTCTACAGGGAATCGAAAATATTTCGCAAAATCCGAGTTACTGGTCACGGCTGGTATTTCATTTGAAATCTTGATCAACTTAAGGTCTCCACCCAAAATGTCATACAATTCAGGACAAAATCTAATGGACAATACTTTGTTCTCTGAAAATTTCATCATTAGGCGACGAGTTATTTTGTGGTATTCGATCGTGACACTTTTTCAGGTTTTCTCCAAGGCTTTACAAAACACGTTATTGAACCTGTCAGCACTAAAATAATAGCCTGAGAGAATTTTCAACCGATAAGTGGTCATTTTAGTTTTGGGGTCTTGTGATTTCATAGAGTCAGCTACACCGCTGCGTTCATCCAAGTGTTGTTGCACTTGTTCGTCATGAACTTCTACCGTAAAAGTGTTTTGATTTTCAACGATGTTTTTGATTTGTGTAGGGTGAATCATTTCCACTAAAGCCACGTCCCAATGGGCTTCATGATCCAATTGGGTGGCTTGAGATAATTTGGCCGTGTAACAGCATAAGGTATTATTGAGAAACACCTCCATGGAACTGTCACTGGGTAACGTTAAGTAAAATTGGTTGTTCATAATTCCAGACTTCTAGTGTCCGAGGAGTCGCTGAAAGTCAGAGGAGTGTCTAAAACACGATGGTTAGGGTGACTGTTGGATGGGGGACTAACGTTGAACACAAGACTCCCGTTGTTGTTCCCGTTAGAGGAATATTTCAGAGGCCGATTCGGAAGAAGGTAACCGATGCAACTGCTGAGTAAAATGGTCCACAATTGTTTGTCTCCTTGTTGCAAACTCAAACTGGCAATGTAGCACTGATGACGTAAAACACCACGAAGATTTGGCAGAAAAAGACGATTTGAGTTTTAGGCACACGTTCTCCACACCACACCCACAAAGGTTGCTTTTGTAGATCTTAACAGAGAAGAACTAGGGGAAGGAGTGGTTACTGCGGTAGCTGAGGCTGTGTTGAATGGCATAATGGTCACTTCTTTTTATAGTCGATGAGTTGCGAAGCGTCGATCCAAGAGTCAAAACTTGGCGGATATCCTTTCCAACGTACTTTGACTTCTTTGACACGTCGTTCTCCTACTTTTCGGGTTCTTCGATCGAGAATGCTTTCTATCTCGTACACGTCGTCTTCTTTTTTAGTCACACGTTGTAACTCGGAAAACATTCCTTTTAACACTTCCCCGTTCATGTCTTCCAATTTATAGACGGGAGGATGACGACCGCGCACACGTTCGGTGACACGAAACAATTCGGTGGTCCAGGTGGGTAAGTAACTTTTGTCGAAAGTGCGTTTGGTTTTCCCAATGCGCACCCAATCTCCTGCTGACAACACTCCACCTTTCTTGGGGACAGTCACCGTCGCGGACGTACCAAACAGGCGCTCGAAGACGGTTACTTCGTTGTCGGGAGTCACTTCTTGGAGGGGGGGTACGTCCGATGCTCCGATGGTAAGATTGGTTGTACGATTGGACGAGGTATGGAAAGACGTCGATGCACTTGAGAGTGTGTTGATGCGTAAAATATTTCCACGTGCGTTCTTTCAAGGTGCGTTGAAAACGTTCCACGATGCTGGCTTTGGTTTCTGGATTCTCGGTGGTGAAAAAATGAATGTCACGTTTCTTCAATTCTTTTTGGAAAGCTTGGTTCAGAAATTCGGTGCCGACAATATTTGCCATCGAAGAGGGTGACGCCCACTTTGTTTCAACACCAGTTTGAGGGCTCGCACTAACTCACTGCTCGATTTGGAAGTCAATGGCACAACCCAAGCAAATTTGGAAAAGACGTCGATGACACAAAACAAATAATTGTAACCACGATTGTAGGTGGCCAAATGAGAGGCATCAGCTAAATCGGCTTGTCATTGATGATCGATACCCTCCACTCGGGTGCGACTTCTGGAAAATTTTCGTCGAATGGGTTTGTGTAAGGTGTTCGTGGCTTGTTCTTGTAACCATCGTTGCACTTGAGGTAAACAAACACTTTTCAGTCGAGTTTTGGCAGCACGATGCAATTTCTGAACAACTCCGTAACCTGCAGGATGGGATGGATCGTAATAAATGCTGGCTAACACCTTCTCCATTTTTTAATAAGTGATCCACTCTTCGCTTATGGTACTGGGAAGTGGTTTAGAAACGGCTTTACGTGTTCGATGTGCCACAGGAGTAGACGTCGAAGGTAGTTTTGGTGGTAGTGGCGGTGGTGGTGGAGGTAATGGAATGGCTTTGGTCTTCTTTTATTTTTTTACTTCTGCTTTCCCTTCTTTCTGTCGAAGGTGGAGTGGACAACATCTTTTTAACCCAAGCTTTAAGTTCTTCTCGTTGGGGTGTAGGGGAAGGGGTCAACAAGGACGCTGCAATCTTACTAGGGATGGGAGCTGCTGACGGTGTTTGAAAGACTTCTCTTGCCTCTTCTTCCTCAGGCAACCGTGGGGTTGCATCTGTCTTGACCGCTGGGGTGGTAGTGCTGGTGGTGGTAAACTTTTAATCAAGGCCTTAAAATCCTTCAGAGTGGGTAGAGTTGTTTCGTCTAAAGCTTTCTGGTGAATGAGTTGCAGTCGTTGCAACAATTGACCGGACCGTTGAGATTTTTCCGTTTCTGACAAATCACTGAGATCCATCAATGATTGCAGTTCGTGTTGTAACTGGGACATCTCGGTCAAATGAGGATTGGGAGGTAAATGCGGGGTTCGTTGTTCTTGCCAACGATGGTATTCCATCCATCGTTTGTAAGGTACTAAAGCCAGTTTTCGTCCTTCCATTGGATTTCAAGGGTCACGTCTGAGATCTTAAGATTTCAGAGGTCCCTTTTATCTTCTTGACCTTTTATCTTCATCCCAGGATTCTTGACATTGTTCCCAATACTCCTTTCAGAATAGGTGTTCCTATGGTTCCCAGCAAGGGTCCTAACAGGGGTAAAATGGCAATTCCTCCGCGTTGCACCAACATCTTTTTCTTTTGACGAATGGGTATTTTCTTTTGGACCATTTGGCGAAGAACGTGTCGATGTTTGGCTAAACATTTTTCTGATGTTTAGACAAGGGTATCGTGCCTTTCAAGACATTCAGACAACATTCGCTCACGGTATCGATGACATCTTTGGAGACAGTTTGAATGAGTTTTTTTCGCATGGGTGGAGAAGCTTTGGACAGGAGGGACAACATGTCCCCGTGTTTGACTAAAGGAGGTGGCAGTCCTTTCCTTTTCTTTCCTTTGGGGGTAGAAGAAGGATGTCTTTTGGGAGGTGACATCTTTCTCGGTTGGTTCATTGGTACCAGGGTACACAGCAGAAAAATACACTAACGTCGTAGACTTGTCACACGGCCTTTTATCCTTTTTTTGGGACTATCGCTTCGTCATAAAAGTGGCAATGTGTTTTCCAAAAGCGTCAAAGAATCCTCCTCTTTGGTGACTTCTCCTTTTTTTTGGACGAGTGTGTCTTTTCAGGGACAGACATCGATGTTTGGCTAAGTGGGGGGTTTTTTTAATGACGTAACAGTCATTTTCTTTTTCCTTTTCCTTTTTGGACAGAAGAACGACGATGGTGACGGTGTGCACTTCTTGGAGGGGACATCTTTGGCTGTTCAGCAGTACAAAAATACTAAAGCTATCGTTTGCCTCAGGTCTTTTTTTATACTGGAATGCGTCGCCACTGATTGTCGTCTCGTCGTATCATTTTCCTGGCAGGCATCACACGACATGGAGGGGTTCGCAATGGACTCAATCGAGACAGTTCTTGCTTGCACAAATCCAGTAAACTCTTTAACACACTCGATCTTTCATGGACTTTGATTTTGGGGACATGTACTTTGTGGGCAGCGGCCACTGCCGTTAAAGAGGGAGAGGGTGTCACCGCTGGAAGAGACGTTTTTGGAGACACGGGTTTCCAATGTTTCATCAAATTAGTAAAGACGCGTGTCAAATCGGGTTTGGCAGGCATCACCAGCAACGGAGAAGTGGAAGATGTTGAGGTTACTGGAGACGCAGTCACCGTTGTTGTTGTGGCAGGTCGTGGTTTGCGAATGTAAGGTTGTGTCCTGGCGGCAGTACCTCTTTTGCGGGTAAAAGCTGTTTTCTGTGGACTGTTCTTTTTCTTTTATTTTGTGGCTGTGATCTGGTCTTGACACCGTTGCTCTTTTTCTTTTTCTTCTGGGTACGTTTGGGCGTGGCTTTTTTCTTGGGGACGACTTTGGGAGCATTAGGATCCCATTTTAAGAGGGAACGAATGATGACACCTCCTAGAGAACCGCTTCCTCCAGGTTTCAAAATGATTTGCTTTTTGGTTTGAATGTCGATGCGAGGATCGGAAAGTTCCGTCAAGGCTACTTTGTTTCTCTCAAAGAAACGTTTAGTTTGATGTGGAATGTGAATGATGCCTTGCAGTAATTGACGTGCTGTCACCGTAAACCATCGTAAGACTTCTTTAAGACTAGCTTCTAAGACACGAGCACGTATTTGTGGATTTTTTTCGCGACTGATACTGTACAAGGCACGAACCAATTTGACGGGAAGATGAGACTGAAGGGATGTCATGTTGACGATGTGTGAGAGGAAGCCAAAGTGACCTAGGTTTTTATAGACATTTTTTAGGTGGTTGTTGTTGTTGTTAAGTCGACGAAGGAGGCGTGTACACGACAGGCCCTCCGTCTTGGCACCAGTGGTGAAACAGATGGGTACGAAATCGCAAATAATCGGGAGTGGTGGGTTTTAAATCCACGAGTAAATAAGCGTGTGGGGTTTGAGTGGCATCGTGGTACGCATGAGTCAGCCACGGCGTTCCTAACTGTTTGGCTAAGACTTGCGCTTGCGATTTATCTCTAGGGCTTTTAAACAACACCACGTAGTGAGCATTGAGACTGATAGTGCGATGGGCTTTACTTTGTTGAAACAAATTTTGGGTGATGTAAATGACACTGGCATTATCGTAATATGGAATCGCCTTGACTTTCTCGCAGAAGGCTGTACGCCGATTGCCACTCTTTGTAACACCACACGATTCGTTGAGGTGGACGATCGATCAAATGATGTTTATGTTCGATCAAACGAGCAGCAGAGAGGGAGAACCCTACAAATTATTTTTCGAGCAAACATATTTAAAAATGAAAATCATACTAAATAAGGCAAAAAATATAGGGTCAATAACGCTAAACTTAAACCTCTAACCGAATTGAGATTCTCTCTTCGTGGCTTATTTACGCTGTTACTCGTTTGTGACACCTGTGCTTGTAAATTTTATGCGTGTTCGTTTATGTACTCCTTCGCGTAATTTTTGTCCGTCCACCCTCTCTGCTGCTGTAATTAAACCATTATTATATCAATAATGATTGGTGAAGCTCACTCAGCTAGACTTGCTCGACAGCGATTAGAGGCAATTAAGAAATATCTACCTGTCCGTGATTCTGTCAGACAAAAATTACAAGCGCGTCATTAGTCTCAGATGGAATTTGCAGAAGGTTCCGAACAATTATTTAAACCAATTACTGAACCAACAAAGAAAATTGTTTCAGCAACTGAGGCAACACAAAAAGCTATTGAAACATTGCCTGCGGATATTGTTGGGCGTCTTCGAGCAACTCGACCACCACCCAGGCAACTTCCTCAACCACCACTTGAAATTCAACCACAACCTGAACCACCAAAAACCAAAACCAAAAGAGTAGATAAATTCACACCTGAAGGCATTGCCGCCATCAAAGACCCAAATAAATTAATAAAGATTGCCGCGTATGGATCTTATCAAAGAGAAACATATATGAAACCTGAATATATTAATACGTTGAAATCTGGCGAATGGGGTAAAGATGTATATCGTATTGCTCATGATACTCCGCAGATCAGATCTGTGGAAGATGTTAATCGGTTTCATATTTTTAACCAGGTAGTGAAAGAGTATATTGAACAATTAAAAGAAATAAGTAAACAAAACGCAGAAGAAATGAAACAGCAACTTGAACAATCATAAGCAGAAAGGAAATTAAAATCAAGGAAGAAAAAAACTGTGGAAACAACAGGTGAGAAAGAAGAATTGCATGATGCCCCGGGTGCCACTGGAATTGGTATTGGTACAGGTACCAGAGGAAGTGGTCCTATTACTCCATGTCCCGGTAATGTCCATGCCGACCTGGACAGATTAGAAATTCTGACTGGCGAAAAACGAGCTGGTAATAATTCTCCAGAAATCATTAATGAAGCTTTTGCTATTTGTCAACGATTCTTTACAGGCGGTATTATGGATATTATTGTTTACCGTGAACTTATTAATGAAATCGCCGATCATTATCATAGTGATTAAACAGTTAGATATAATTACTATAATAAGATGATCATACATGTTGCTCAGCGTGGACCAACTGTGGCCAGGGTGATAAATTCGAGATTACCCACATATAAAACATTCTACGGAGATGGACTCGGCGATGTTGTTCAGGGTTTATTTAGAAAGATAGCCCCAAAAACAATACCGATTGCAAAGCAACTGGGCATGAAAGCCATTGACGTTATTCGTGGAAAAGGTATTGGTGTTGTTGGTGATGTTGCCAGCAAAGCATTTTCAGCAATCAAGGATAGACTAGCACGATTAATACGACGAAAACCTCAGCCAGTAAAATTACCCAGCACTGAAGTGATGCCTGCAAACGTTAGTAAAATAATAAATCAAGCCACAAATCAAAAATTAGCGTCATTGGCTGGTGAAAAAGAAAAAAATATAACCGCTAGTCTGGTAGCAGGAAGTGGTTTTCGTGTTAAACGATAATAAATGTAATAAGAATGTTCAAACGCATATCTGATCCCGCATTCGACATGGACGCACCAGTTCTCAAAGATGAATCGGTACGTGATTATCAGTATTATTCTTATGACGCACGTGTACCTGACGAGCGTGGAAGAATCGAATTACAAGTTCAGGATACAAGCAGATATTTCTTACCTGCTGAGGCATTTATTGAAGTCGAAGGCAGACTTTTAAAATTAGATAATACAGATTACGGAATTGGTGATCGAGTTGGTTTTGTCAATAATGGCATTATGGCGTTATTCAAAAGTGCCTCTTATAACATTGATGGATGAGAAATTGAGATTTGTCATAACGACATCGACGTTGCCACAATGATACTTGGTCTTGCAAGATACAGCGATGATTACTCAAGATCAGCTGGTCCATCAATGATGTTTGCCAAAGATACAACTGATCAACCAGAGCATAGAAATGTAACATTAAATGCAGCTTGGGATACAGTTGTATCAATGAATGAAAATTTCAACTTGGGATTCGCATCACGTCGAGCAATGCTGGTCGACGATGAAAGATTTTCATGTGCGATTCCGTTGTAACATATATTTGGATTCTGCAGAAATGTTAGAAAGGTTATTTTTCAAGCCAAACACACAATTGTACTCGTACGAAAAAATACCGACGATGATGCAATATGGCACGCTAAAGGAGTTGACGCAGCTGCAACAGCGGCACTTCATGGTAAAGTAATACTGACAAAATTTTCACTGTGGATGCCAACAATGACTCCATCGATCGTTGAAGAACACCGCCTGCTTTCTTTTATGAATCAGGGTGGTAAATCAGCATTGTCATGGTTAACAACAACTACAGATTCTCTCCAGAGTAATATTAATGGTTTATTCACATGGCAAATAGCATCACAGCAAGAAAGATATACGCGTAAATCTTTCTGCGGGTGAAACCAAAGACACCGCTCAGACAGGTGGTATATTTCCACTTCTTGCAGCTAGTCCAGGAATAATAGCCGCTGCAGCCCCAGCTGTTGCAAAAGCAGCTGCGTTAGGTGCAGTTGGAACTGCTGCTGGAATGGCATTAAAGATAGCAACAGGGAAAGGAACAAAAAAAAAAAAACGAAAGGGTCTGAGACTTCCAGGAACTCGGCACGGAAGAGGATTAAGAATTCCAGGGACTCGTTGATTTTCCCGTTGTCCAATTTTGATTTACTCGATGCTGCTACGCGATTAAATATAAAAAATTTCAGAGGTGTTTTTATGCGTGATCAATTACCATACAAACCAAACAACGTTGAAACCGGAATAATCAACCTCGATAAAAACTCTGGCCATGGTACTCATTGGGTTGCATACGCGATTGATCCACGTGTAATTATTTATTTCGATTCGTACGGACTGGCACCATCAAAAGAATTTCTGAAATATGTTAATGATCTCCGCACTCCGAACAAAGTTCGGATCTGGTATTCATCGTTACCAACACAAACATTAACGGATTCACCAATATGTGGCCGTGAAGCACTAGCAGTACTTAATGTTGTATCAAGATCAGCGAAACCATCTCATAACGCTGTACATGAATGCACGAGTTCTGTTTTAAATAATCGCTAATAATATTATGGTAGATATTTACGGAAGATCAGCTAAAGCCCGAACAACGTTCGGAACCAAACAAGCATCAGATGAAGATTTACTCAAGCGAGTAACAAGGCAGATCAGTGATGAATTATCTGACCTGCTCAATCTTGCCAACGTTGATCCAAACGAACTCGTTATATTTCAAAACCGTGAAGGAAAATTGAAGACGAGTAATATTTCAATCAACGATATTATTATTCGTAATCGATTATCGCGAGAAGGTCTTATTGCTGTATATGACAAAGAGAGTAAACTTGTTCCTAGTATTGTTCCTCCGTCGTCGATCAGTGATGTGTTCTTAAAATCCGGTGATAACATGAACGGCGTCATTAACATGAACAATAATAAAATTACCAACGTAGGAGAACCAACAGATAATCTCGACGCTGCAACGAAGAAATATGTCAATGATAAGGAAATTCCAGTGACAACTTCGTTAACTACAATCAACGATGGAATGACCACACTCAAAACTGATTTTACTAATCAAGTACAACTGTTTCTGAATTTCCGCAGAAACGTAAACAGAACCATTAATGAATTTTTTGGAAGTCCACCAACCCTTGACATAAAACTCACCGATATAAACGCGAGAATCAACGATATTGTCAATGGAATTCCTAATATCGTCAGTAAAACTAATCTCGTTAAAATTCTTCACAAACAGATTAACAATATCGTTTACACAGTATCATCAGGATCATCAACATGGACACCGCAAAATAACACTATCAAACATACCGCAGAAGTACCTGGTGTTTACAGGCTGTCCGTGTTTAGTTCTGAAAATTTAGGATATTTACTACATTTTCATGGCGTCATTCAACCGATAATTTTTCTGGAATTGTGTCTATTATATTAAATAAAGATACAATCAAGTATGTGCGTGGCAAGCTAAACTAAAAAATATCATCGACGATTATACAATAAAAGTGAAAAAATATCGAAGACGCGTGGTTGTCGTTGACATAATTGTCTATTCAGTTTCTGCGCTCATTGCTGGAACCGGTGTAATATTATCAACAATAACAATGACCGCGCCTGTAGTTGTAACGATTATCGTTTCATCCGCAACAACTATCGCCGGTATTTTTAATATTATTGCAAAGAAGATAGATACATGCACGAACATAAAATTACACGAGTATGTGGTTAAATTACATACAGCAATGACAACATATTCCAAACTATCATCGCTGATCTCGTCATTCAAAGATGGCAGAATATCCGATGAAGAATTCAGCGCGATGGTAAAAATCTACAATGAAGTATTTGACGAAAATATTGAAGAAATCAGGGATTTAGAATAATAATAGTATAATAATGACAACTTCCGTAGAATTATTACAGCATATCGTCACTAATACTGCTCCGGTAAGAACTACAATGATATCAGCGAGTTCAACTAATCCTGAATTCAGTATTAATTTTCCAACTGCAATACCAGCAAAAGAAATTGCATTAGCGCAATTACGGGTTTATCACAGTTGGTAAAATATCAGGTCGAAATCAATTGGTGGACTACAACCAAATAATTCATTAGTATTTGCAAATAAAAACAAACCCGATGAAACTCCTGATTGGCAAGTAGTAAGTATACCTACGGGCAGTTATCAAATATAACAGATCAATGAAGAATTCCAGCGCAGAATTAAATCCATTACAGGAAAAGAATCAAAGATAGCCATTACTGTTCACGAGCCAACGCTGTCATCGGCCATTGAAATATTATCGGCGGATTATGTTGTTGATATTTATCAAAGTTCGATTAGAACAGTGTTAGGTTGGCCTGAAATTTCACCTGTTGTTGATGGTCCACCAGAACCACGACGAGATGAATTTCTCACAAAAAAAACCACAAATATATTCAAAACATTTCAGTTTTGAAAAGCCGCTACGACAGTATACCGATGATGAAACTGGGCAGGTTTTAATCATCAAGGAATATGATAAAGAAAAACGTGGCAGAGGAAAAAATTTTCTTGTTGAACTCAGTGAAGGATTACCTGTGAATAGAATTTTTTTAAAATCTTACTCAGACGATATCAAGTCTGAACATACAAGATTTCTTAATGATCTAAAAAATTATTTTCAAGAATTATTACGTACTATAGCGAGGACACAAAACAACAAATCATTGAAACAATAATGATCTTAAATACAATTGCGGAACATCTTTATTATGCCAATCAAAAAATCTTAATTTTCTTGAATAATGTAGGATCACAGCAAGTTACTAAATATTTTAATATAACTAAACAACAACTACAAACATTTATTTTTCCAGGATTTGAGAATGCTGAGCTAAAATAAATCAGTCAATAATGTAATCAGTGAAAATTTTCAAAAAATACTCGAATCATGGAAAAAAATAGTCCCACCGCCAAATATTTTGAAATACAATAATAATCCAGACTGGACACTTGTCGGACCTTAGGTCAGAAATGTTGAATATAATTCTGTATCTGCGTTCGTAGAACGTGATCTTATATCTCATCGTAGAAAACATCAAGCAACAAAAAATCTGTCAAATAAAATGTTGTTTTTTTTTACCCATCATTTTATCCTTGAGTTAGTCCGTGATTATATTCTTCACCTCGTCCTTGAAAACGTCAAAGGGGTCAGAAATGAATTATCCATCTTGTCTCAGTCCCGTGACTATGTCACCACAACGTTACAGGTGACACTATTGGTTTCGTTGTCAACGTCACTACATTCACTTTCACCATCGGTGCTAATAGCACCGGAGTCACACTTGTCCCTATCTTTCGCCAGTAACTCTTCCGCAACTTCATTCGTGGACCTGTTTTATACGAGTGTGTACAATTCCTTTTGTTTCGTATTCGTGAGATTATTCTGACCTAACCTTTTCGATATACCGTGAAAGGGGAACAAATGATTTTACCTGCATATCTGTAATTGCCGCCAGCGATTGTAACATCGCCTGTTGGAGTAACTTTATGAATCTATATAAAGAGGGCAGCGTATAACTATTCTCGGATTCTCGAGATTCTGATGATTCAAAATCACGCATAATTTTTTCAGGATCAAGTTCATCAGATATTTTTATACCGCTGTGTTGTAACTGCTTCATAGCAACAATAATAGCATTAATATTTTCATGATTCATTATCTAATAAATATTTGTTTAAATAAAAATATTATTTCTGAATAAATATAAAGATATATTTCCGGATAAATATATTTCTGAATAAATGCAATATAATATAAAAATATATTTCTGAATCAATACAAAAATAAATAAATAAAAATATTATTTCTGAATAAATATTATGTTTATATATA
>JAECUM010071972.1:0-16468 GCA_016617855.1 Megalonaias nervosa | reverse complement strand
TATCGTTGTAGCGAAGTACAAGTATAGCCCTTTTATCAAAATAACTTCAGGAAAGTTGTAAGTAAGTAATTAATGTAAGACTAAAATTTATTAGGTCCCATTTATGATATAATTACATGTATGATATAATTATATGTATGATATAATTAACAGAGAAAAATTTTTAAAAAATAGTTTGACCAGTTCTTAGCTCAATATCTTAATCATTGTCAGTACTATCTCACGTAAGACTACCAGTTCAGTAGTTTTTTATGACAGTCGTTATGTTCAATATTTTAAATTCGACAGTGGGACAACAATTGAAGAATTAACCGGCAAAATTGAAATGGTAATAATAGTAATATGGAATGCAATAATACGCCCTGACTATTTGACAGGTCAAACTGGTCTCTTATTCTACCGATTGACACCATCCGGATACCAATTCAGTACAGACGAGCGTATTTGTCTTTCGTGGTGGTCAGAAAATCGCGGCAAAAAGAATTACTATGAAAAGGTGAATGACGAAATGCCGTCATGTCCTTGCTCCCTGAACTGGCTCTGGTGGGACAGCTCTTTCGGTAATGATTACTTCCAGGATTACAATACTTACTGCTCTGTAGTAAGACCGCGTTGGTCCTACAGCCCTCATGGCAAGGTAATATTCTCTCAATATAGTATCATAGATTTTCTAGAAACATCGAACTCGGTCAGTAACTGTTCATATTACATTCTCGAAAATTTAGACTTTGTGAGAAGTTTGCAGAATATATTACATTCAAATGACTGTGATAAATTTGTAAATGCGTTAGCCCTACTGTGAGCTTCACAACCACTGCATTACTCATCTGCCATCCAATTCCAGATCATATTTTTGGAATTGTTATTGATTCCATTATCAATGTCAGCCTCATTATTATTATTATCATTATTATCATTATTATTATTATTATTATCATTATTATTATTAACATAGACATGTTGCTATGACTGGGGGACTCATCAATACTTAAGAACCTTCCCAAGAGCTGGTGGTTTTCAGGAATACCACAAGATAACGTACACAAGACAGTATAAGACTGAAGATGAGAGGCTGAAGGACTACTGCTGCTATAGAACAAACCTCTGCTACTTGTACTATGAGCTTAGACCAGTTAGTCAGTGTTACAGCATATTCCCATTCTTCTTTGGTAAGTTGTTTTGGATTTCTAAACAAAAATATTTTGGGGTATAGTATACTTAAGGAGTAGCTGATGTGTATCCTACATATGAAGGTGTACGATTACATTAAAGTGCAGAAGAAACGAAGAACAAATGTTACGTCAGTACAGAAAAGGCTGAAAAAATAATGATCGATAGGTATATGTTTTCGCCATATATAATTATCCAGTTGGTTTTGATATAGCTTGTGAAAACTCAGTTCCGGAGTGGAAAGGCTACAAAAATGACTAATTCATATCACCATTCACCTGTTACAATATTTTTAATAAAACATATCTAGAAAACCACAGTCGAATTAAACCAGCATACTTTCAATAAACCATTTGTTTTACATTCTTGTTCCCTTTCTATGTAAAACAAAAATTAAATCGCATAAACCCTTATGGTTCTGTGTGGTTCGGTAATAATATTTTTAATGAATTAAAAAGTGTATTTATATATTAGACTTATTGAAGAACGTTTGATTTTATGTTTCTTTTTCGTTTCCTTTTTATTGAAATATAACACGTATGAATCAAAATACCCTAGCCTAATGCCGATGTCAACCCACGGAATCTTTTATTAACCACTAATATTTGTCTTAGAAAAAAGCCGGTCATATCGTAATACATATTTAACAAAATACAGAAATAAAGATGCAACAAATCAAAAACAAATTGTTCCAAAGACATGCTTGTTTCAGCTGTATTTTGGGGTGACCCTCATATCGAAACCCTGGACAAGAAAAAGTTTACATTTAACGGCTGGGGAGAGTACACCCTTGTATCACTGGAGACAGACAACGTAACTTTTAACCTGCAGTCGCGTACATCTAGAGCGGTAAAAACGGATGGGAACCTGACAGACGCTACCATTTTCTCTGCTTTTGCGGCCATGGATAATCTTGGCGCTAATGTCCACGTAGAGCTCAATAGAAACAAAGATGGTGAGCTTTTCTTAAATCTTTCATCTGTGTAATATGTGAACGTAGTGTAGAGGTTTTGTATAGCTATATCATATTATAATATTCATTTCCTGTTTTAACACTAAAATTAACACTCTTTTAAATTGAATTTAGCGACGTCTTCTATTAATGATGTACGACACAGTTATCCACTTCCGCGCAAAGTGACATTAATAGTTTCTTCGGTTATTTCCGACATGCATTTCCACTTGAATACAAATGCATTCGTGAATGCAGTAGCTGGATAAGAAACGAATAACAAAGAAATAAAATAACAGTATTTCAAAGGTTAAATAGATCTCTCTACTCAGACCATTTGAGTATTAACTTTAATTATTAAAAAAAAAATACGTAATGCGCTTTAAACGGAGAACAGTGTCTTTATCTTTACTGGCACTACAACACATATCAGTATATAAGCACGTGCTTTTATGGGAGATGTTTATAACTTGTTTAATATAATGAGAGGGGATTCTGCTTACAATAAAATATACTTCTAAAGGTATAGAGATATGAGAGTCCAATGTAAGATTTCCATTACCTTTGTTATTTTTGTAGTTGTTGTTTAGTTTATTCAGGGATGGCGAATACATTAAATGTTGTAGTGTATCTTACAGGTTTAATCATATACGCCAAATCGGACAGAAATGCATCTACTTTCGATGACTATACAAGTGACTTTGCTGATCTCTCCAAAGAATTTAACATTCAGGACGAATACATTTCTCTCTCGCGGGATAATTCTACAATGACACTCACTGTGGTGTTTTCTTCAGGTAGGAACATACATTTTGTCGATTGCTCCCTCTGTGTATTCCTTTTGTGACTAGCTTCCTCGTAATAATTTGTCCGACAACATATTCGCCATTATATATATATATATATATATATATATATATATATATATATAGAGAGAGAGAGAGAGAGAGAGAGAGAGAGAGAGAGAGAGAGAGAGAGATCTTTTGTCGGCTAATTTGAATTTAAATTTTTAATCATTCTTTTATTACCAAACATAATTGTTTTCTTACAAAATGGTAAAAAATCCGTACTTTAATAATAGTGCCATTCATATCACCCTGTTCAAGGGTGCGTCAACGTTCTTATTGAAAAAAAGCTATATTACAGTATAAAACATATTTACATTAATATTTGGCACATGTGTTACAATGTTAATGTATCAAATTTACTGAACGATAAGAGTCGGTTTGCATTCAAGGTATATCGTTTAACGTATCGCTGGGTGTGAAGATGCTTTCTGTCAGTGTTGTGCTTCCGACTGAATTTAGCAGTAAAACGAAAGGTCTGCTGGGAAACTTTGATGGTGACCCAGATAATGACTTTATGTTTCCTAATGGCACCATTCTTACCAATATGACCTCTGATCGGGACATTTTCAAGTATGGACAGTCATGTAAGTATTTACGTTTATTGTACAAATAATGTCACAATGGCAGATCCCATCATAATGCTTTAGTGTTGAGAATAAAACATACGTATATAAGCTAGAAAACCACAGGTTTGTCTTCATTCGTCAAACATCAAAACAAGTGTTATATATGATCCCAATTATGTACTTACAACAGCTACAACAAAACAAGTTAATAATTAAAATCTTTTTGAACTCGTCTTGAAGAAGAGCATCTAAATTATTGTTACAGTTCATTGTATTTGATCTAACATACATAATGAGATAGACTTATTTATTTCAATATTAGTTTTATGATAAGTCGTTACTATTGACTGCACTTTAGCATTTTTAGAGAGATCATAGCGCTAAATTAATATTTTTGCGACCTTAATATTTGGCACAATTGCCTAAAATCCCCAAATAATAATAATAATGATAATAATAATAATAATAATCAGCATCATCATCATCATCATCATCATCATCATCGCCGGCAATTTTGAAATATTTGCTTCTAAAATAGACACAACACGTTAAAACTCGAATGAACTATTCTGATTTATATTATCAGGATTCTGGAAGAAAGGGTATAGGATTATTATTCAAAATATGTCAACAATAATATTATTTTCACTTTATTTATTACAGGGGAAGTAGATAGTCAGAAGGCAATTTTTCGCTATCCTCTTGGAAAGAACCACTCTGACTTTCACCACAGAGATTTTATTCCCAAATTTTTGAATGAGGTGAATTCAAGTAAAGTTGAAGCAGCAAAGGAAAAGTGTGGAAATGAAAACCAGGAATGTATATTTGATCTAGTCTTCACCGAGAACGAGGCAGTTGCTAATAACACCAAACGTGTGGAGCAACGAGCGTCGTCGAGTCAAAAGGTACTTGGTAAGTAATCTATTTAACAAAAATGAATGAGCCGCCGATTATGTAGCCTACGGAAGAAATATCATATTGCTTAGGCACTAAATAACCTATTAATTTTGTTGTGCAGTAAAACACCAATGCTAAAGAGACATAAGAAATAGTGAGTCTGTCATATAAAGTAACTATGGTTTGGATTAAATGTCCTAGTCTCATATGATTATAAGGAATTAATTCCAATGTGTTGTAACATGTACTGCCTGGTGATAGATCTTAACACAGTATCCTTAGAAATTTATTTGCAAGCATCTGAAACTATGTCTGATATATATATATATATATATATATATATATATATATAATACTATCATTGAGGTTAGATAATTCTAATTTATAATCTACGGAGATTCGATCCTAAATCCGATGATAAACGGGACCCATCACCTTGCCTTCGTGCAAGTCCATATACCATCCCTACTAAGCACAGGTCACCAACATATGGTGTTATAAAGTCGGTGGTATATGCACTCTTGTGTAGCAGACAAACACTCATGTTGACTTACTAATTAATGCTCATTTAACTACAATGTCATAACAGATTAATACGACAAAAATAAAGGTATATCTAATCAAATATAGATAATTACAAATATACGCCAAACTGTTGAGATGGTATATGGACTAGAATAGGATGGGTGCTTTTTACCCATGGGCATGGGTTCGAATCTCTGTAGAGTAGTAAGTAAATATTCTCTAAAATTTATAATAGTATTATTTTTATTCAATATTAATTATGCCTAGTTTTACCAAGCATTCTCCTGTAGACTCCATGGATTGCACTTTCCGTGCTAGAAGTAAACCAACTGTATTCAATGATATTCTGGCTGACTGCAATAAATATTACCATTTTTGAAGAGTTTAAAAACTCACAAAGGTAGTCAGCATAAAACTAAAAATAATACGCTTGATCACATTTACAAATATGCATCTGGAGTATTCTCGTGTTGTTTTGACCCGACGATCATATTTCTAAGGATAATGCAGCGTGCAATACTAGAATGTATATTTAAACCAAATATATTCTGGCTTTCCTGTTTTATTCCACGCAACTCACCCTACCCAAAGTAGTAACTCGATTGTTTATCGGAAGATGGAAATATACAAAATATGACACAAATACGATATTCACCCGTTAGCAAGATTTCATAGGGATTAAACAAACACCTACACAATTACAGGTACGATTAGATGTCATGAAATAATACTCCGGAATGTGAACATTGTTTCTCAGATGGTGAGAGCGCACACATGCCATGACAAATAATTCAAGTATTCTAGGAGAAGCAATACTACATAATGCGCCCTTTTCGTTAGCAAGCAAGGGGATAATATTATTTACCTATAGTGAGAGGGTGAAACTATTGAGTTTCGTGTCAAGGGGCTGACATTATCAGATAAATATGTAGACATGCATTTAAAATAATATACTAAATCGTTCCACTGTTAATATCGTTAATTTCTAGTAAAGGTTTTCTGACGAGATTGTGAGACACAAATAGTGTAATCTTTTATTTTATTTTGTCATCCTAAATTGCAATGATGAAGATACAAATAATGATCAGGATGTTTACTTTGATCAGGCACGTTAAATTTAAAATTTTCTCTCATACTGCAATTGTATTTTATTTAGAAAATGATGTCCCAGCGATTACTGGAAACGCCACAATATATGCTGAGATGGGTAGAATGGTAACTGTCAGAGTCAATGGGTCCGACGATGGTAACTTCAGTTATTACCTAGTTACCAATATTGCAAATGCTACTATAAAACAACAAAGCGATAGTACTGGGGTCATTTCATTTTTGCTTAATAGCACCTCGCCAGTTTCACTCAGGTAAATATATATATTTTTTCCTCATAATATCAGGTTCGGTTTATGTCTAGATTTAGTAATCCCTTATCCGCTTATCAAATTATTTAGGAAAGTACGTAAGTATCCATATATCGTAGATTTTCACGTTTATATTATACATTCAATTATTATTTGCCAGTTATTTAACTCAGTATATTTTTCAAGATAAAACATCATGTTCATTATGATTGATGCGTATTGCCACAATTAATAAATTGTAGAATGCAGCCGCCTTTAAAAAGGCATGTTTTCTGATGAAACTTTGTTATCAGTTTAGTTGCAATTTGTGTACAATACGTTTTGAATCTTCTTTACAATAACAGTGTAGTTGCACAAGATGACTACGGCATCAAGTCGCCTAGTCTGGATCTGGATATTCGGCTGTGTACCGGCTGTTCAGGACATGGTACTTGCGATTTCACTCAAGAAGAGACAAGCATTCAGGCATCAACAACGTTCAGAAATTTCAAAATTGCCATATGCAAATGCACACCTTTTTGGGAAGGTAAACTGTATACAACATGTTATAGCAGAGCAAGATGGTGTGAATGACGAGAAACAACATAGAAAACTGTGACAAACAGGGAAATTATTTAATTCGTTATGGTCCATACATAGATTTATGACTATCGTTCCCAATATTACGTATCATACGGACTAAAATACATATTTCTGTAAATATCCTACATTTCCAAAAAGTTTTAGTTTTTATATATGCACATATTTCCAGTAACTTCAACTTCAAACCAAAATGAGAGGAAGGTTGTATCAATCAGTCAATGAAAGGTGTTGTTCGCATGCGTAGAGTTTGTAAAAGTTATTAACAACATTTGAAATTGCTTCTACTGATCATATATTTCCCGCCAGTCAGCTCTCCAATTAGCAAGCACCAAAATGATAACCAAACAATTGCTTAAAGACCTCCATGTGAAATATTCATGAATTAAATAATACATTAGTATAACTTCGTTGATTCATTTTCTTTATTTGTTTTTCATGTTCATACATTTATTGTATTTTACCTGTCCATGTCATTGAATTTCGTTACACTAGTTTCCTCAGGGAAACTTTGCTTTCAAAAAAATGGCTTTTTGTTTTCGACAATAATATAATTTAGATAAACAAACAAGGAGAAGAAGGAACAATAGCAAACGTGCAAATTATTTACATACACCATTAATAATGTATCGTTTTATTTCCAATTTACTCTGAATATCCATTGTCAAATAAAACACAAACTGTATCCGGTCTGAGATAAAGGTATATTCCTATATCCCATAACCCATGAGGGACACCTGTATGGCACCATAGGTATATAATCTCCAATAAATTGTAGGATACCTGCACTCGCTTACATGACGCTATGACGTTCGTGGTAAAGTCATGATGTATTATATGTTACATGTTGAATGTGGAAAAATGTCATATGAGCTTAATGATCAGAGAACCAATGCAGTCATGGGACGCATGCTTGAACGTATGCCTGAATGCGTATGTATTTTTGAATGGGCTGTTATATATATATATATATATATATATATATATATATATATATATATATATATATATATATATATATATATATATATATATATATAACAGTGTGTGCCTATATTTTATACATGGAGAGAGAGAGATACTGATATATAAATGTGAAGGAGCGGTAGATGATTTGTGTAAAATAAAGAGCTTTTACTGAATGCTAAGCTTGCCATTTGATGCGACTTTGTTGCCTTCTTCAGGTAATGATTGTGAAAATGATTTTAACGGATGTGCCTCTACACCGTGTTCTCCTCTAAGGAAGTGTACTGACAATCCAGCATCGGTTCATGAGGCACTGTCACAAGCCTACAACTGTTCATCCTGTCCAGAAGGATACACACAGACTGATCCCACAAAGTGTGTAGGTAAGCATGCAGCCAGTTTTGATTACTATAATCAGTGAAATGGCAAGAATGCTTAGGTGAATTTTCCATGATCTTCTCCCTTGCATCAAGGTATCTGTAGTAATGAATGAGGAGAGTTTTCACAGTGGCTAACTTTGAATAAAAACCTTCGTTATGGGATGTGCTTACTGTTCCTAGCTTAAGAATAGAAATACGATATTTCTGACAATTTGTGACAGAATTCTTGCACTGTTCCTGCGAAATCGACAAAGCATTATTCCCTCTCTGTCACCCATGTTATGTATCTTTTGGTCAAACGATACCTGAAAGGTTACAGATAAATATGTGTAATTTACAAAGGACTGTAGGCATGCATAAGTGGATGGTCCAGACTTTAAACTCTGAGTATAATCTAATTCTAATACATGCGATATATATATATATATATATATATATATATATATATATATATATATATATATATATGTCTCTCTCTCTCTCTCTCTCTCTCTCTCTCTCTCTCTCTTAATGTGCGTTTATTTGCACTTGTGGGCGAACCATGGAGCGAAATGCATGTGCTAGGAAACAGACATAAATACACAAAAAATCATCTAACTTGATTTATATTATATCACCGGTGAGCGTTAGTGGAGTTTTAGCAATTTTACGAAAACAAGCTATATACACAAATGCTGTAAATGATGTTGATCAGCAAAATGTTTGTCTGGCAAGTTATTTCTTTTACAGATGTAAACGAGTGTAATGCAATCCCCCATGGATGCAGTCAGACATGTGTTAACACAGAAGGAAGTTATCACTGCACATGCAAGAGCACGTTTAGATTACACGTGAACGGAAAAGACTGTGAAGGTAGTAATGAATTTTTGATTGTATTTTTTATGTTGAGAGCCTTGACAGATAATTCGAAGCATAGTATCGGCACAAAATTATTCTACTTCATTTAATTATATTACTTTAGTATACGTTGCTTTACGGACGTTAACATTTTCTCTGAAGACTTCATTCTATCCGAAGGGAAATGCTAAAAAATGTACCTGATATCGTTGAAAACACCCTTACATCATTTTTCAGATATCAATGAATGTGACGAAGGCATATCTGGTTGCGACCAGAGATGTATCAATACATATGGAGGATTCAACTGCACTTGCCACAATGGATATATACGTAACGTGACTATGAACGTATGTGTATTAGGTGAGACCTGTTGTCCTCCGTTTTGCAGTATTTAGGGTTATTTAACAGCATATAGTTATAACGTATGCCCAGATATGCTTACATATATTTAAATTTACTTAAATATTCTTAGACATACGATGAACCTTTATTGACTCAGAACATGGCCCTTATACAAATTTGCAAGTGCGTTTGAAATAGTTTGGCAGAAAGTATAGCAGCAAAGAATACAATTGAATTGTTTTGTTTCAATGATGTTTATTTGAACAAGAATGTTATCTTTTATGCCGCAATGTGATACTAGCTTGCTGATGATTATTGTTTACCCTATTCAACCTCGATTCGTTCAAAACTTCAGGCGTATTATTAATTGTGTCATTTTTCATTGCGTACTTATTTTCTCGTTCCACCTAATAGGATTTATACACAGATTTGTTTCACAAGTGAACTGAATTATTTAGTCAAGACTCTTGTGTTTAAAGAAAAAAAAATATTCAGATGCCGTTTTAACGTTAACGTAAACATACGATAGTTTTAATCATTTCTATGGCGTGGAGAAAGCTAGAAACTCTGATTTGTAATATCAGTTCTATCCTCTAATATTATCTGAAATATGTGTTTCGTAGCGATATTGTTTATGTACTGCGAGATTTTCTTTACTACAATGTTTTTGGTCCATTTTAAGGATATCTCATGTCTCTAAATTTCGACAAGACCTATGTACGTTCATTATATGCCATCAAGTACAAAATACCAAAACAAGCGTTGACAATATTAGTATTCGTTTAACAAATTTCGTTAATCAGATAAACCTATTAGTGTTTGCCAAAACAAAGACTGCAAACAAGCGCATGGGTGTACAGTGGAAGATGCAGGAAATGCAACCTGCTTTTGTCGAGCTGGATATGAATTAACAGGCATAAATATTTGCAAAGGTAATTGAATCTTTTAATAAATACCTTTATTTCTGATCTGTTAAGCAAGCTACTTTTATTGAGTTGATATTTTATGACATTTAGAGCGTATCGAACTATATTTCAAGATGTGTATCAATACATCAACTCAGATTTGAACATATTCCAAGGCCAATTGTATTGTCGCGAATATAACAGCATTCTATGTTTAAATATTAGCTCCTAATTCCTCAATTTATTTTACGGTTATGGTGTCTCTAGGAAATTTTTACCATGCTTTTCCCATAAATTACATACGTACTAAATAAGTGTTATTATGTGCATTTTATTTTGCAGATTAAATATTTAATTAAATTCTATCCGGTTGCCGTGCCTGAGAAATAGTGGCAAGGGTCTTTATCCATCTTCCGGAATACTCTAATGCAACAGCGGTTCTCCAACACTCCTTGAAATTGTCTCTTCATTTTCCCTATGGATTTAGAATGTTTGATCAAGGAAGTTATAGAGTATTCGTCGATGCCCCAAAATATATTTGTTTCTTTTAGTGTTTTGTTTGGGGGTTCGGGTGGGAGGGGGGTGTATAGGTTTTTTCTCAGTGAAAAGCTGTTATAGTTATGTTGAGATAAATACTTCATAAATTTCAAGAACTCAGTTTTTTTTAATCCAATAACGCTATACCGTTAGAAGACATAAATAGCGTATGAAACACAAATGCGTTTTGATCAACCACGGACTGGGTGAATGAATGCAAAAATCAAGCATCAGTGAGGATAACTTGAAACTTATTGGTTACAGTCTTCTGACCCATATTTTTTAACCGCTATTTATCATCGGCAGGTAAATAGCACTGAAAATCTGACACACTAAGGAATGAAAAAAATTAATTTTGATTAAAGATTAAATGTTATATTTCAGATATAAACGAATGTGACCAGAATGTCTGTTCACAAAAATGCGAAAATAAGAATGGCACCTTTGAATGCAAATGCCTAACTGGTTACGCTTTGGGACGTGACAAGACAACTTGTAACTGTAAGTATCCGGTTTATAAAATTTATGTGAGGATTGCGCATATTCAGGCTTTTTTCATTCTGATGTCCGTATTATATAGCGAAAGATTTACTGTAATTATACAATGCTTAATAATAATTTCTACGCATCCAGTCAACAATCGTTGTTAGTGTTGTACATTATTATGAACGAAATGCTTATAGTTATCTGTTATTTACTTGTGGAAGTCTGAAAGTCCTAATGTTTTAGTTATTGTTCATATCAACGTATATTTTAGTGTGTTCCTACCCATTTTATGGAGACAACTGCTTAAATAGTTGTAACTGCGGCAGGGGTGCAAGAAAATGTGACCCGATAAAAGGTTGTATTTGTGAGCCTGGATGGACAGGAAGTAGGTGCGACCATGACATAAACGAATGCGAATATAACCCTAATATATGCGGCAATCTACTGTGTATGAATAGCGTAGGATCGTTCTCTTGCAAATGTACAGAAGGATATGAGGCAATAAATTATACATGTAAAGGTACGTATAGATGTACCGTGTGCGGGAACATTTTGATGAAAAAGCAAAAGGTAGGACTTGGTCCATACAAACAAAAATCATTATTACAATTCAATCAAATGCTGATTTTGTTTCTTGTATTGACACATTTAAATGTATGTGTCAGACTATGTGTAATTTAATAAACCTACAACATAACAAATTTGCGCTCTCCGTTTAAAATGCATTGCACTCAGTTAAGTTTAATATATTTAATGATTCGTTGTACTTGTGTGTATTGACAAAGATGTAAATATGTAACTCTATTTGTCGTATTTATTCGTGAGAACGCAGAATACGAAATCGATTATTTAAATGTCTATAAAAGAAATGTTATACTTTTTTGGTATGTGCCTTCATTTTATTTCATGTCAACTGCATTTTATTTAAACCCTTTGATGTTCAGTGTGAATCTAAATTAAGATTTAGCAATCTTAGGTATGTGACTGGGCAGTGCAATTCCGATAATAACGTACTGGAATAATGAAGAAGAATAGTCTTTATTTGAGTACAAAATATACAAATTATATATATATATATAGATAGTTAGTTATATATACATATATATATATATATATGTTGTTATATATATATATATATATATATATATATATATATATATGCAAATACTTCTACATAATAGGTTTTGTTCCATCAACCTGTTATTGTGAAGATTTTCCTTAGTAATGAATTAGTTAATAGTTACCATTTTATGCTTTTTGTTCAGATATCAATGAATGCATTGACCCAACATTAAATAAATGTGATCAAAACTGTAACAACAATATGGGTGGATATACCTGCAGCTGTAAATCTGGATACATCGTTGATTCAAGGAACTATACGCAGTGTCAAGGTATATGTATACACAAGGATTGCTGTTTTCAGTATGTTGCATCTTCTAGATGAAATTGTGCTTGCAATTTTATATTTTTCAGCATATTATGTTTACACCTTAAAGTCGTGGAAGGACATCTGAGCAAAAATTGCTTCACTTTTCCTGTATCTTACCGATACGGTTTCAAACAGGAGGGTAGACATATTTACGATCTTAAGATTTCAAGTTGCATTTCCCTATTGGTTTTGCGATGGTAGCCAAATCCAGGAAAAAAAAACTCCTCAAAACTTTCAGTTTTAGTACCTACTGACATTTGAATTCTAGTTTTTGAAATCCGTTTTAATTTACAATATTGTTATTTTTACTGTAGCAAGCATAATTTATATTTGGGCTTCAGTACTAAATTATGATTCTTCATCTCAATTTTAAACGTGCCGATTTGTGGAATCAAGATATTGCTAATCAGATAATCGACATAGAGGCAGACCGTTATAACAAGACCGCGTAAAATATGAGTTCTAGGTGTACACTAGGATAAGTTAAGTTAACATCCTGTCATTGTTTGATATCATATATTTGCAGATATAGATGAATGTACAACTGGACTTTCAGGATGTGAGCAAATTTGTGAAAATTCTCCAGGAAGATTTTCTTGTTCATGTTATTTTGGGTACGAGCTGGCAATAGGCAGAAAGACTTGTCAACAAGGTTTGTACAAAGGCATACAAAACTATGTTACGTAAAGACCACTATTTGTAATACGCATTAGCAATGTACTATTTTAAAAGAGAAATTGGGATTTTCACAAATGTTTGATTTTGATGATATAGTTATTCTTTCTTCCCCAAAAATTGTGCCATATTGTCACAGATCTTGAATGTATAGAGACAAATGGCACAATCTGTTAATGTTAACCATTATTAGTAATATTGATCTAAATATAAGTCATATTATATTATATTTTCTCAATTGGGAAATGTAAAGTAATCCTGAACATGATTCATCTTCAGCACACATGTATTAACACATAAGAAGATAAGAAAATACTAATTTATTTACACACACACGTAACACACTGAACTCAAACACACACACACACACACACACACACACACACACACACACACACATATATATATATATATATATATATATATATATATATATATATATATATATATATATATATAGAGAGAGAGAGAGAGAGAGAGAGAGAGAGAGAGAGAGAGATATCAGAGGAAAACATTTTCTACTCTGCGTACATGGGGATGCACTTAATCGAAATTAAGAAATTGAGCATTAATCCTCACCAGGTATTTACTTCAAGAAGTTTCAATCTTGTGACAAAAAACGTACCATAATAATAGTTTTTGAATGAATGCATAAAGATTCGATGATACAATAAAATACAATACAAACAAAATAACTTGTTTTAATATTTAGTCATTCCATTATATTACTCCACGTTGACATTGTTCATTCTTTAGTATTTAAATATATTATAGATAAGTCTAATTAATTCAAACATTGTGCTACTCAGTCGCAAATATGTTTCTGAGATATGATGACAGATATTCTGCTTTAAAAGTAAATTGCAAAGCAAAAATCAAACTATGCTCTTAAAGGGAGAATTATCATCAACATCTTTTCAGTTGAAGATCCTTGCAGGAAATATGGAAGTTTAACATGCGACCAAATCTGCCTTGTGGACCTTGAAGGACACAGGGCGACTTGTTCTTGTAATCATGGTTTTAGAATTATGACTGATCAACAGAATTGCACTGGTCAGTATTCCTTACTCCGAAACGCTCTTGCTTCTGTATCAGTTCTCACTTAAACAATTTTGAGTTCAAGAGTTGTATCTCTTTGGGAATGCACTGAGAGAGAATGTTTGAGTTTATGCCAACCGTTTGGTCTCTTCTTCAGACACACGTTTGGGGACTATGATATCTCTCAGGATTCCGCATATGATTTATTCAGTATTGACCAATATATACTAAATAATTAAAAATGATCGGTCATTTGGGATGAACATTAATAATTTCTTTTAACAATTTCTATTTGTAAAAAGTTAATGTGAGATAATTACAGCACTCGAATATTGCGCTTTGTCAGACTGACCAGACTTAATCTGCAATTGCAATTTTTGGAAATTAGGTATCGTTAGTACCACCTCATATGTACAGAAAATAACTTTAGAAGCTTACATGATGTTCGAAATACTTGAATATTTTCAGGATTAAGAAACATTTGTACCTCACTAACATGAAATTTATATGTTCTTACTAAAGCAAATGAACATGAAAAATAAAGCATTTGACTGGTTCGATGACTGTGATTACGTTGCTGTAATATTCTTTCACTAATTGTTATGATTATTTATGTAATCTATACCATTGCTGATGATATACGTATAGTAATATTTTTAAAAATATTTGCTTTTGTTGTAGTGGCCTTAATTTGTTTTGGAAATGCCGTCTATATAGTGATAGGTTTTTCGCATCTCACTTGTATTCAGTTGATGTTGATTGACATTAAATAAGACACGTTCAAACTGTTTACAATATCTATGTCTCCGACTGTCTCTGTCCCTATCTATTTCCGTCGATCACTGTCTATCAATGTATATATTATGTTAGGTTATTATTTAAGCTAACCACGATTCAAACAACTTAAACGAATTCAGGAAAGAACTAATTAGAATGCATACAAATGAATGAATTGAGGCATTGTGAGATGTATTTCCTCCTAAGAATTATTCAACAAAGCTCTAGAAACTAATCTACCTAACGTTGTGGTTGCATATTTTTCTCAGCAATCATGAAAATATAGCACGTTGTCATAACAAATATAAAACTAAAAGAGAATTTCATAAAATGTAAACTTTGCCATATTTCGGGTGGTTTTAAACCCTTTAATAGAAAGGTCAGAGTTTCAAGGATTGCAAATATAATAATCTGGTAGAACTTTGTGCTGTGAATGAGGAAGAAATCTTACACCTAACTAAAGCACGAACTTAAAATACTTACAATCTGGCATCTGCACCGAGAAACCCGAAAGAATTCGTGTCATTTATAAGTACTAAATGAACTCGTGAGACTATTTAAAACACGACATCACCAGATTTCCGTTTTGCAGTTCCTTTCCAATCGCAATTTACTTCTGCCCTGGTATCCCAGACATTCCCGCTGAATTGTGGGACGTACTCAATTATATGTTGTTATTTCTTTATCTGTGTCGTCTTTATGTTTACGTATGTGTTTTGTTTCTTTCAAAATATGAACAGAAAGATATATAATAATTGCGTGGAATGTAAAAATAAATTGCTTTTCTAACCAAATAACAGCACTCCTATAATTTACTGAAACAAAATCTGTTCGGTACGTTTCTTGTCTGTCTGATAACAAGCATGATCTACTAGGTTAAATGCATTTAAAGCGAATAATTCACATTTCTCTTCGATTTCCTTGCCAGGGACGAATATAGTCCTTAATTCTCTGTTGTTTTTGTTTTCTCAAGATATCGACGAATGCACAGAAAAAAATGGCACGCTGAATCTATGCAGTTTAATCAAAAGCTGCAAAAATACCTACGGAAGTTACACATGTTCATGCGACGAAGGTTTCCAGTTAGAAAATGATGACCGAACTTGCAAGGGTGACACAATACGTTACATATATTTAATAATTAGTCATTAGTCCATATACATATATATATATATATATATATATATATATATAT
>JAECUM010071944.1:0-15381 GCA_016617855.1 Megalonaias nervosa | reverse complement strand
CGACACGGGTCGCAACCCACGGCAAACAGGTTGCCTCTACTTAGTCGCCTCTTACGACACGTAGCGAGGCACGTCGGGCCAATTCTACAACCCCGGATCCGCAGGGGGTTAAACTAAAAAGAATATTGGAAAATGTACTACATTGTATAATGAAACGCATTTGTTTGCTGTTGCCGTCTGCACCCATTCTACTTTTTTATGTGAAAAAACATCTGAGACTACATAAATATGGGGACCATAAAATGCATACATGTTGAAAACTGACGAATAATCCTAATGGAATTAGCTTGATTGCGGAATGAATATATTTAGTCATGGAAAAACGTGACAATTACGAACTGAAATATTTATCACATATAACACTTAAATACAAACGACTTCTTAAACGTTTCAAAAGTTAAAGCAACAACATGGGAATAGCAAAATTCTGGAGACGATAAATAAAAAGATAATTGTAATATTACAGAGAACAAATGTCAGCAGCGGGTACCATATAGCGCTGTAAGTGCACGATTCAGTTTAAAAGATTTAACATAAAGACACCATTTTGAAAATATACTTGTGTGCGTACTATGCATCTTTGTATCAAAAATAGCTGTCGTAGCAAAACGTATCGAAAGAATGTAGTGGTTTTTTCGGGCAAGATCCATTATTCGGAATTTCAAAGTCATGCTAAATCTATCTCCCGCTGTGAACAAAAACCACCCACCCTACCTTTATTTGTTAGTCAAACATAGAAACGGTAAAAAGTAAAGAAATCAAGTTTTGCTATATGCACAATAGTGTATTCAGACAAAGACCCATGTGTTTGTGCATATTAAATCCAGGTATATTCTACGCGAGATAATCTATGTAGAAGTGAATAGTGGAAGTTTATAATATTGCGTTGTATGGGAGAGGAGCTGAAAAATATTTATTGCAATAACCAGACACATTGTCTTGTGTGATTAGTTTTCAATTTTTCAATCTCGATCTAAGGCTAGTTCCATAATTCCATACTGCTAAATGGCTCTCTCTACGTAACTCAAGGGAATGTGAATGTTTGCGTCTTCTTGCAGTTGTTCAACAAATTCTGGGATTTTCTCTAGCAGATACATTGACTTGTCTTGGACATTATTTTTAAGTTGTCGTTTGAAATGTACTTGCATATGTAAAAGGTAAATGCTTTAAACGAAAATGAAAATAGGTAGCTTAAAATTAAAGGCAGTAAAATTGCATCATGCTGAAAACACATTACTTGCATTTTAGAGAAAAACCAAGCTCGCACCAAAATAATAGAAGGCTTAGAGTTTGATGGAATAAAGCTCAGAATTAAACATCCTATATTATGTGCATCTCCCTTTTCCGTTTTATGTAATTAAGAGGATTTTTCCGTCATAAAAGTTGCGAGAAAGAGGATAATTTTCTGTTGTTAAATTTATGTCATCATCAGGGACAGTTGAAGAATCGTCGTCAGCCTAATCGTTTTAGTCAGTCTGATTAATGAAGAAACCACAGTTGCTCGCCATTATTTACAGCAATATCCTCATTACCTTTATGCTAATGCTTAACAAACCAGCTGTTCTTTGTTGTTTCCATCTTATTTTTTCTGTCGTCTTTATAAAGCGTAATGCAAACCCTTAAATTATGCAGGGTTTCTACTTTTCATATATTATACACTTTTTGTCCATCTGTCTGCCTTATATATGTATAATTGCCCTGTTCACATGCCCATACAATTATACCATTTAAAAGACTTACCTTCACCGCTCCTACGAGCACAAACAGTACAGTGATATTTTGTGTGCTTTCGTAGGATTTGTATATTTCTTTTCCAATGTTGCGGTGCTGAAAGATATCGCTTCATACACTAAATCAAATCTCTATAGCGCTACAGTGGCACGCTACTGAAGCATGTCGATTTGTATACCAAATAAGGATTTGTATAGCTGGCAAGAGCTCAATAATATCATGTTACAAATGTTGTGGGGATTTCCCTTCTTGTTGCGTTGTGATATACGTCAGAATAGAGTGGAGCACCCTCCCAATAAAAATTTTCTTCTAAACCAGATTACTTCCCATTATACACAATCAAGCATTATAACAAATATCATGACAGCTACAATATCGTCATTTCTAAAACCATCCCTATGAATATGCCATTACACATTTTAAGGCGGAAATGACATAAAATAATTCAGTGAATTTGCATAGCGATCCGTTATGAAACAGGTTGCAGATTTAAAAAGACGGATATTTACAAATGAGATCTAGTTCTAAATTATCAAACATGGGAACAAATACAACTCAAGTAGAATCGTTTCTGGAGAAGAAGGTATGTTCTATTTTATAATTAATATTCAGATTAGTATTGTTGTTGTCTTGTGGTACTTAAAGTATTAAGAGTGACAATAGCATTAGGTACTGTAGCAGTAAAAGTGGCAATATTATTAAATATTGAATTAGTAATGGCTGCAATATTATTAAGTACTGTAGTAACACAAACATCAGTAGTATTATGCATTGTAGTAATAATAGAGGCAATTTTATTAGCTATTACAGTAGTACTAGTGTCAATTTCGTTACCTATGGTATTCAACAAATGGTCGCGACAGGTCTATTTCGTCTTAAGGAGTCGCAGTAATTGTCTCATTGATGTATTACCTGCATAAGGATGTTCAAATTAGGCTTAAAAGTATGACCTTGTGTATATTATATCTTGTACATTTTATTTTTGTTTTGTTGTATATGGTGTATTCCAAATTGATCCATGTTTTCGTCTCCTTTGCCCTATTTATACTGACCATATCGTTGGTGAATATTCTATAACTCTTAGATTCTCTAGTGAGGTTGTATTCAGTGCTCTGAAACTAGGATTTCATGGCCTGTCTAGTCAATTTGCAGTCACTGTTCTGCAACTCATATTACCGTACCTCTCTATTCAGTTTGAATTCAACGAGTTACTTCACGCCTCAGCATGTGATATTCTCCACTTTTGATGGAAGATTTTTTTTAAAATTGTGTAATCGATTTTTACTGCTTTGGTCTAGAGGACAGATAAATAGGATCCCAAAAGAAAACGAAAGGGAAGAAATTAATCACCTGAGACATATAATGTAGTCATGTTTCACACTTCTGTAGCCATATAAACTTTTTCTGGGAAGTGAATTTTGTAAAATGAATTGTGATGCATAATATAAAATATTTATAAATCACTTATCTCTTTCGTAAAATGCGATGGCGCGAGATGTAAAATGCACATAGTTGTTCGCGTTCTACCTAATTTGTAATGGACGTAAAGAAACATTGTTATTAGGTGAGAAATGAAGAAAACTTTAATAGGAATTGAGATCCGGTAGCCTTCGTTATATTTTTATTTGCTTTTACTTCATTGTACACCGTTAGGTGATCTATGCGATTAGAAACTAAAGCTTATAATAGGTTTACTGAATGTCCAGGTGCACATCAACCCATATCTGCACAGTGATATTTGCGTGCTTTCCTAGGATTTATAGTTTTCTTTTCTAGTGTTGTAGTACTGAAAGATATCGCTTCATACACGAAATCGAATCTCTGTAGCTACTGAAGCATATAGTTTTGTGCACAAATAAAGATTTGTATAGCTGGCAAGAACTCAATATCATGTTGCAAATGTTGTGGTGGATTTCCCTTCTTGTTGCGTTGTGATATACGTCAGAATATTGTGGTTCACACACCCAATTAAAATTTTCTTCTGAAATATATTACTTCACATATATAATAAAATGGTGTAATAAATATAATGACAACAACAGTAGCGTCAATTCTAAAACCATCGCTTTGACTATGCCATTATATATTTAAGGCGATATAAAATACCTCAATGAATTTGCATAACGATCCGTTAGGAAACAAGTTGTAAATTTAAAAAGAACGATAGTTACCCATGAGATAAAGTTCTAAATTATCAAATATGGGTACAAATACAATTCAAGTAGAATCGTTTCTGGATACGAAAGCATGTTCTATTTTATAATTAATTTTCAGATTAGTATTGTTGTCGTCTTGTTGTACTTACAGTAGTAACAGTGACAATAAAATTGCGTACTGTAGCATTAATGGTGGCAATATTATTACATATTGAATTAGTATTGGTGGCAATATTATTAGGTATTGTAGAAACAATGTCATCAATAGTATTATGTAATGTAGTAGTAATAATGGCAATTGTATTAGCTATTGCAGTAGTACTAGTGTTATTCCATTACCTATGGTATTCAACAAATGGTCGCGACTGGTCTATTTCGTCTTAAGGAGTCGCAGTAATTTTCTCATTGATGTATTACGTGCATACGTATGTTCAAATTAGGTTTAAGAGTATGACTTTTTGTATATTATATCTTGTGCATTTTATTTTTGTTTTGTTGTATATTGTTTATTCCAAATTGATCAATGTGATCGCCTCCTTTTACCTATGTATACTTACCATGTCATTTCGTCAATGTTCTACAACTCGTAATATCACGATTCTCTAATCAGGTTGTATTCAGTGCTCTGAAACTAGCATTTCAAGGCATATCCATTCAATTTGTATTCATTGTTCTGCAACTCATATTATCGTACCTCTCTATTCGGTTCGAATTCAGCGAGTTACTTTAAACTTCGGCATGTGATATTCTCGACTTTTTATGGAAGTGTTTTTTAATTGTGTAATCGACCTTCGCTGTGTTGGACTAGAGGACAGAAAAATAGGATACCAAAATAAAAGAAAGGGAAGAAATTAATCACTTCGGACAAATAATGCAGTCATGCTTTACACTTCTACTTCTATTTTCACTTTTTCTGGGTATTCAATTGTGAAAAATTAATGGTAAGCCATAATATAAACCATTTATAAATCACTTATCTCGTTTGTAAAATATCATGGTGCGAGATTTAAAATGCACTTAGTTGTTTGCGTTCTACCTATTTTGTAATGGACGTAAAGAAATATTGTTATTAGGTGACAAATAAAGAAAACATTTATAGTAATTGAGGTCCGGTAGGCTTCAGTGTTTTTTCTTATAGCTTCCTTGTACACCGTTAGGTGATCTATGCGATTAGAAACTAAAGCTTATAATAAGTTAACTTAATATCCAGGTGCACATTAACCCTTTTCTGAACATTTAGATTAAAATGTATCCATATATCCTACGCAAGATTGGTATCTTACTATAAACAATATATGGTCCTTCCATTCTGGAACATTTCAACTCTCGGTGTGAATTATGGGGTTATGTCGTCCCTTAAAACACACCTACCCCAGTACTGATATAAGATTGTTGGTTATTTGTGTTATATGAACATAACTTACCTTTATGGAAATATTAGCGGTAAGTATGAAACAGTTCCTTTAAGACATTTAATTAAGCAAAAATAATTAATTTCTCACTTTAAAATCGTTCATCATCATCAACCACAATCTCAGTTTCCCCATCACCAACAACGATACCATCGTTGTTTCTGTTATCATGATCAGTTATTAAAACGTCCGTATTGAAATTATGAAAATCATGAAAAACAACCTTTCCTCTGGAAGAATAACTTAAGTCATAAATAACGTGTATTGTCTGACGAAATCCTGCATAGGAAAACAATTTGCACGTATTATCCCATCTTATCTCTTTATATCTCTCTCGCATAGAAATAAAGTGTTAGAACATAAGTCATTGAACTAAATTTGTTAACGTCCATTAATGTAACGAAACCACGATGAAGAGGCTCACACAGACTATGTGCAATGGAAAAATGATCATATTTCCCTTATGGCAAACACAAAAATGTATTTAACTGAATGGAGGTGTCAAGACATCGACGTCAATTTCCCGCATTGCCTGGAACATTATTTTAAATTCCAATGGTTTGTTCACCTCTAGTACACTCTTTGAATGACGCCAATTCGCACAATGAGCTAGACAGATATCTCTTTAACACTTTTCTTGCTTTTGTTAGGTCAAAAAGCTGTAATAATCAAATGGAGTTCATCGTAAAAAGACATTGTATAGTGCAAAGTACCTTAACTAAAAATGTTATTAAAAATCAAATACCTGTATAACAAGTGCATTTGTTTTCTTTTATTGTATTTACCTTTCTTTCTATTTATGTGCTTTTTGAAACAACTTCCATTAAAACTATACAAATATGGGGACCACAGAATGTGTAAACGCTTAGAACTGACGAATAATCCTATTGCAATCAGCTTGATTGTGCAATGCATATACTTCAGTCATAGCCAAACGTGATAATTACGGATTGAAATATTATCAGGTATAACAGTTAAATAAAAATGACTTCGTAAATATTTTAAAATATAAATGCAATCAAAATGCGAACAGCACACTCCTGGATACATTCAACATCATATGAAAAGATGTAGTAATATTACAGACAACAAATGCGTTATAAGTCGGCATCGGGTATCAATTAACAGTAAGTGCACAATTTAATTTAACATTAATCCACCATTTTGAAAATATGCCTTTGTGAGCACAACAGAAATTCTTTGTTATAAGATAATATTTGGTAGACAATATGTGGATAATCAGAACTGAACGCTGTAGGACATTCCAAGTTCTTAAATTTACATCTGCCATGTCATTGCATAACAACGGTTTAATGACGCCAAACATTTTTTTTATCTGATATAATGTTGTTTGGTGTCACTCTTTAAGCTGTGAACAAATTTACATTTAATGTTGTATTATGATTTTGTGCAATCAGTAAGTTCCAATGTCAATACACTGCCAAAGTACACACATGTGCGATAATAAGGTTTGTTTTGGAGGGATTGAACAACCAATGTTACGTTGGCTTTACTGGAATGTTTTCGAGGGACAACGTAATTATGGCTATTTGGGTGTTATGGGTAGTATTGAATGGATCACATAATCGCAGTTGTTTGGGTTCGATGGGTAGTTTTGGACGGATTACATAATTATGGGTACAAGATAAAACCTTTATTTAGAATATCTCAGAATTTTTGTGATTCATTAATTTCGGCGTGTACAGTATGGCAGGTAAGAATAGGTAACACTGATATTACTAATATTACTTGTCCTATTCTGTAATCTTGTATATTCTTATATGCTATGCAATGTGAGGTAATACAACTGATTGATATCGTGTTGTGTGGCAGTTTATAGTGATGTTTTGCACTAGGGCATCACGCCGCAGACATGTAACATTTGGTCCTACCCATCTCATTATACTGACGTCAGTCCGACCAGCCCTAACACTAACCTCTTAATGCTGCGCGCCAAGCCAGGCAACTGTTGGTGTTATTCTATATGTCTTGGTATAATTCGTCAGATGTATGAACCCATGACATCCAGCATTCGAAGCAGACACTGTAACCACTTAGCTCACGGCAGCGGTCTACTGAAACTGTAAAAATGTATATTTAAACCAATTATAACTTTGGTAGGAAAATTTATTCAAAGAAGGAGTTGTCAGTTTTCAATATATCAATTACTCGGACTTTCAAGGTCGTGTTCATTCTATCTTCTATTTTGAATAAATCCCATTCCAACCTTTTATTTTTAAGCAAACATTAAATAGATACAGAATTTAAAAATGCATTCGGTTAAATATGGAATCAAATGAAACTAAAATATATTTAAATAATGTACAGATTCTTTGTCAGTAAAAGCCAATTTTTTATGCAGTTGGAGACATGAAACGTTTTAAAAATATCTGAAGTTTAGATGTCTTTCTTTCACTTAGTGTATATTTCAAGAAACAATTAATAAAGCTCAGATGCATCTCACTTCCTACCCCTGTTTAATAATAATAATAATAATAATAATAATAATAATAATAATAATAATAATAATAATGCTTATCAGAGTAATGCAACTTGCACTTAGACAATGCTCCAACAAAAGTGGTCATAAGATGCAGGTGACCTTTAAGCAAAATTTGACACTAAATACATGACGGTCATTTTTCTAGTTAGAAAACATAGACTTCAGAGTTCATAAAGCTAATTTCACTAATCCATCTGGAGAGATGCTATGTTTACCTCGGCCTTTAATTTAGTCGCATTCGGTCACTAGTCTCCAGGTCCATTCATTGCAAACTAACGTTGGCTCTTTCCACAATGCCAGATGTGTACATGATACAAAAATACGGCTTAATTGGTGATGACATAACTAGATTGACTCCGTTTTAAGATAGGCCTCTAATCATCCTGTATATAATTTGTTTTCATGCTTAAAATGCCTTGTTAGATTGAATCAACAGCTCCCTCTCTTGTTTTAACAGCAAAGAGTAAGCTACTTTGGAACCGTCATTCATCTCCTGTACTGTATATTATTCGTTGAATTAACGTCCTATGATCAACCTATATATGGATTCTATTGCATATAATACGTGACGGTTTTTAGGGAGATTAAATCTCATATACCTCATTGCAATCCGAGATTATTAAAAAGATCAGCATAGACCCTGGTATGCTGTGCTCTGTTAAAGGTGGATCTGTATCCATTCCTATGCAATAACGTAAGCCTCTTGCACGTATAAGTGCGTAGCATCTTATATTCGGCAAAATTGCCATGGTTATTTTCTTTATTTGTTTCTGTCATTTGGGCACGTCGGAAATAATTGTTGCCCAACAGCAATCAGAAGTCATCTTTCTATTAGCGGTTTTTCATAAAATTATCTGTTTAAAAAGTTAAAATTAAATTGTAATTTGAATGGAATCGCTGGAAACATCTGTTATCATATTAGGACGCTAGTTGTATAACTCTTAAACTATTCATTATTACTTTATTCCTGTTATATGACTGGACGTTCCAGCTGCAGAAATTATCGATGGTATATGCACTCGTGTGTAGCAGACACACTCTCATGATGACCTAGAAATTAATCCTCATCGTGAGGGAATATGGGCTCCTGTGTGTGCTGGTCGTCATGTGAATGTGTCTGCTACACAAGTGTGCATATAACACCGATTGAGTAGCATCATGTTTGGTGATCTGTGCTTAGTCGTGAGGAAATATAGGCTGGCGTGAAAAGGCAAGGCGATGGGTGCCGTTTACCCGCGGACCTGGGTTCGAATCTCCGTTGAGTACGAATTAAAAATTCTCTAACCTGTATGATAATATTGTTTGTATTAAAATATTACTTCTGTCCGCTATTATCATTCATTCTTATAGAGAATCCAGGCATGGCACTTTCTGCTCTGTCTGGTGTATATTTATAATTCTTTCTCTCTTTATCTATCTATCTATCTATCTATCTATCTATCTATATATATAAAGAATACAAATCATATGGCGAATAACAATCCTTTCAAGTGCACTGGATCCAGCAAGGGATCACGTATGTCAGCGATTGATTAAGATAAATGCAATAAACTGATAACGAACAGTGCAAAACTAGTATCCAACTAGCCTGAGCGCTTTCGACTCTTAATGAGTCTTTTTCAAAGGCATATATAAAACATAGACAAGACAAACAAATAAAATTGAAAAAGCTTATATTTGAAATCCCGAGGATGCAGTTGTATCGATGACAGATCATGGACACTAACTATTAAAAGACGTCAGGCATTTCATCCTTAATATTATGAAATAAAAGTACGATTCCGATATGTTGCGAAAAAATATTTTATTTTCGTTTGGTCTTCTACTTTTCTTACTATTGGAATGAGTGAATCAAGATCGTGTAATTTGGAGGGCACGTCCTATATATGTAGAGATTTATCACAGATAGAAGATTTTCTACTTTCCTTGCCAATCTTTGCAGACGAATATCACGGAGTCCTTTCCTAATAGCCTTTTCCAAGATATCAGTTGGACGAATTTATCACTTTCCCTTCATATGTTCACACGTATACGTTCAATTGACAAATCCTTTTTGAATGGATTGACCCACTTAAGATTTGTAGCGATATCAGAATGCAACTATCTTCAATTCATTGATCCTGCATTATTTGATTCTACCCCTTATCTTGAAGCATTACATTTTGGTGGAGACAGCAAATTGAAATTATCTGTTGTCGAAAATGCTCCGAAAGGAAAAGTCAACAAATTGAAGTATCCGTCATTACAGCAGCTCCAAACAGACGTTCATGAAGCTAGTTTCATCGTTAAAAGCTTTATCAATGGTTTTGAAGGAAACAAGCTTCTATCTCGATTCAGTTATTCCAATATAGCAGGAATTCCTTTAAATGACAGCTTACACGATGCATTATACAATTTAAGATATTTAAATACATCACATTCCAAACTTCCTTTGTATACTATAATGAGATCCGAGATCGTTGGTTCCTTCAAAAAGCTTGAGGTGGCAGATGTTAGTAGATGTCAAACGTACATAACTAATCCTAGAGTAAACAGTCAACATTAACAAATATAGCACGCCTCAAGAACTAAAATATCTTTTTCTTTATAATGTTTTCGTATCTCAGACAGAAATGCGCTTTCAATATGAAGAGCGATATACTGATTGCAGCTGTTGTAATCGTTTGGAAGTCGTTGATTTGACCAATAACAGACTTGTTCATTTCAACGAGGCTATGACAGGAGCAGAGTGTTGTCTTAGACTAGTAAAGTTCAACCTTCCCAAGAACGGTATAGAGTATATATCGCCAACAGTGCTAAGCAGCTTCTCAGCACTGAAGGTCTTGGACATTTTTGAAAACCAGCTGTATAAAATGTAATATATGGATGATTCCAATAACTTACTAAGGGAGAACTCGATGCTGAAATTAGTATACCTTCGAAAAAACCAACTTAGTTCAATTCCCAAAAAATTCCTCATTTCCAAAAGGCAGACTACTGCTTCTTGACTTAAGAGACAATGACAATAGCGAATTTAGTATCGACTTTAGCCATATCTTGAATTTGAAAATCATAGATTTAGGTAAAAATCGGCTAGGAGGTCTGACTTCTAATACGTATCAAACATTGTAAGCACCTTATACATACCAAGCAAACGAAAACGGAAGCAATCTTAGCTTCTTGAATATTAATCTTCTTTTACAGTCGCTTGATAGGAAAAGTATTACAGAAAGGTATAAATATGGTAACAATCCGAACGTGAGTTTGGGTCTTGAAGTCAGATGTAAGACTTTTCCACAATACCTAACAATTGTTTTATCTGAAAATCCTATCGAATGCAGGTGTGAAAATGAAGGCTTTCTGAAATGGGCTATCAATACAAAAATACAATTCATCAATGGGGACTGTTTGGTTTGTAATTATGGAAACAGGAAGTCTCTCCTTGACAGGAAGTTGCATGAAAGTGTTGCATTTGATTGTTTGCTTCCTGTCCTTGTCATCAAAGCTATTTCAGGAACTCTTTTCGCCATTGTAATTGTCAGCATTCTAAATCTTGTGGTTCGTAAGAGTTTCTTAAATCGTCGCAAGAAGGAAAACATTGAAATTCTAAAAAGGGAGATTAGAAACTGTCATGACAATTTCAGTTACGTGGCATTTATTCCCTACTGCAGTCATGATTACGATGTGGTTGAAAACAATATATTACCAGCTCTGCTTTCATCCAATCGCCATGGAGTCAGAACGAATGTTCAGTTGCGTTGATAAACATCGAAAGTATTGATTTCGACGGAGGAACAGACAAATATATCACAGGCCGGGACAACAGTTAAGACTCTGATTGAGAATTACACCAGAGCAACATCGTCAAATAAGGAAGGGCAATTTTTGATTGAACCGTCGTTAAAAAATGTTTGTGATAGAATAGTTACTGTAGCTGCTGAAACCCTGAATAAAGAAAAAAGAAAAAAAATATCAACGCCAAAGGCATAGTAATTTAATTCCATTACTTGAGGAGAATCCGCCGTAATAGCCCCAACATATCTGCACAGTAAAATAGGTCTGACTGTTGGGAAAGTAGAACATTTTGTTACGGTATTTTATTCGATATATTACTGACAAATATATGGATGGAGAAGACGGTGTGTGAAAGAGCTGATGAATGAGGTGTGTTTCTAAGACTTGGCAGCTTTATAGCACCTGTTTTGTCTTCTTTCTGAATTTGCTACCTTCACCTAGATATTCAACAATGTCTTCGAAAAGTTTGTCAGACTTTTGCTATCAGTTTACACAGACGTAGTATCATGAAGTTATTATCACATTCGACAAGGACAGAGAGCGAGGAATTGAAACCATTTAGTTGAAAATGTGTCTCCTCATTGTATCATGTTCTTGTCTTATTAGTTATATATAAAATAACTTCACTTCAGTGGGATGGTATTCGATCAAAGGGAAATAATTCTTCAAAAGTTGTTTCACATGTAAATAAACATTTTACTGCAGTGAAAATTGTTATTTTATTTGAACAAGGATTTCACAAGCAAACTCAAGTTTCTGCCCCGATAAGACTGTTTCATATTATAAAATTATTTTCACTGAGATTAAGTGAAATATAAATTGTATGATTTTACTTGCACGGAAGAATTAATGATCGTCTTTTACCAATATTTTACAGACATAGTTTTGCTTTGTACGTTTCTCCACACCGAAAACCATATCACGGTTGCATAAAATGTGTGTCCTTCAAAACCCACATTTATCATTGCAATCCATGTAAAATTAATTAAGTTTCATTGATGTTTCTTTGGGTTTCAAGAGATCCTGTTATTGTGTTGGAGTTGTACATGTAACCTAGAAATTCAGCGTGATGGTGGAATCGCATAAGTGAGTTTCGTTCATTGAGAATAGTCTTCAATACCTGCTCCATGCTTTAGCATTTGTAGAACTAATATTGTTTGGCTGAAAACGCAAACAAATATTAGCAAGGATACAATGATAAAAACATTCAAAATACAAAAAGTCGTAGGAGCCAGTGAAACCAACTTCCGGCAAGTATTGATGTCATGACATAAATCGCGCGAGCTGATTTTTTTCACAAGTACAATGCCAACAAATGAAATATATTGTTGTACATGTTGCAACCATTGCAATAAGTGGATATATGGACAAAAAGTTACCTTGCACAGGTTCACATCCCGGAAAGACGACAAATTTGAATAAAATGATGCAAATTAAGGAGGGTTAAGCTCAAAACATACTGTCTCAGAAATTCTCGCTATGTGTATATATTTGCTTCAGACATCTAATAACTTTTATTAAAATGTCTCCTTTACGCCAGAAGCGCTTGTGACATACGTTTTTACTTAGCATGTACCGATTATAAATAAATAACCAACAATGAAAACGATTTTACTTTGTATAAAGTCAGGTCGGATTTTAACTTGTCTTTGCCAGTGTAAAGCAGTTTTATAGCAGTGTTTGTGTGTGTGCGTGTGTGAGAAAATAAATGTCCTTTGATGTTGTTGAGGTTGCGAAGAATGTTGCTTATCACAGGTTTATGGACTAGTTACAATTGAATGCTCAATATGAAGGCCAAGGCATGCTGCATGTTGAGATGACATCATTCATACACAGCAATATTCCAATGTTCAGTCACAACGTGTGTGGGATGAATGCCTGTGAAGAATGCCTTTGTGTCATGTGTTTAAACCATTTTTGTTTCTTTCCACTGTAGCATTATGCTACGGATCTATCCACCAGTAACCTTGAAGAGGCAGATGCGTCAATTAATACTCTGGATGATCCAGAAGAAACTAATGGCAATGTTTCATCCGATGAACAACTAGAAGCCGAAGTAATGCCTCTACCAGCCAGATCTTTAAATGCATCAGTAATGCAACATGACTATTGTGGTGCAATTTAAGAGGTATTAAATATTTTAAACGAAATGACGCAAAGACATTTAGGACTACACACATCCAAACAGAACTTGATAAATGGTGCAGTTACTCCATTGCACAAACAGACTTAAGTGCATGTCATGGAACCAAGGATACCAACATTCAAGTGGACATACCAACAATTACCTATTATGGCATCAGAGATGATGATGAAAAAGTGCTCTTCTATACCGGGATACCAAATGCAATATTATTGGAAGCACTGTTTAATGAAGTAAAATAAGATGCGAATAAACTAATAGGAATGAAGAACCATTATTAGCAGTACAAACATTGCATTTGAGGAGCAAGGTACGAAGGATTCTGAGGATTGGCAACACTGTGATACCAATGACTCTGGACGGCCTCGGTCACTGAGGCTGATTGATGAATTCTTCCTTGTGCTCATGCGGCTGAGGCTTGGAGTTTTGTTTTAGAATTTAGCGGATAGATTCCGGGTATCTACCAAGACATGTAGAACAATAATTAAGAAGTGGATCGACTACCTTGATGTACAGTTTAGTTTCTTGGTGAAATGGTTAGTAAAGAGATAACAAAAAAATATGCCTTATTCATTTAAAAAAATATCCAACTTGTCGTGTTATCATCGACTGCACGGAGATAAGAACTGCGTGCTTAGATTTACCATGTACAGTGACAACAAATCACACATGGCTTTTAAATATTTAGTTGGTATAAATCCTGCAGGTGTGGTTACATTTGTGTCAGACATGTACACAGGAAGCACAAGTGAGAAGCAAATAACTACCTTGAGTGGTATTTTGTACCTATGTAAGGAAGGTGATGCCATTATGGCAGATCAGGGGTTTTTGATATCAGACCTAACTACCCCAAAGGGTATAGATCTGATCATTCCTCCATTTAAACGTAGTAAGAAGAAGGTATCCAACTTCGGCAGACTAACAACATTGCTAATCTACGCATACATGTTGAAAGAGCAATAGAGAGGATAAAAAAATTCAGACTATTGCAGGGTGTGATGCCAAAAATCCGTGGCTAATGTCTTATTAATCTACAACTAACATTAGTGCTTGAAGAACAAACACATATCATACAGTGTACAAGTTGCATATGTACTATAATCATTAAGATCTGTTGTCAATTTTATTTTTGTTCTTGACTATTACATGAATGTATAAAGTTTAGAAATATAATTGTGCATTCACAACCTAGAGTGCTGCTGACCTTTATATAAAACAAGTTCAGTGACTTATTTATCCTAGGCAATGTATGCTGCATGTACACTAAATATTATTAGTATTGCTTTCTCCTTGAACAGTAGATGCACTGGTACACAACGGTCAACACCACACCTTTTACAAAGAGATCTTGCATATTTAAAAGTATTTATTACACTTTTAAAACTGCTCGAAATACATTAACTTAAAAATCAACTCTTACAATTTCACAATTTCCGTAATGTATAATTTTATTCATATATATGCTAAAACATGACAGATAAATTGTGGTAAGCATTACATAATTTTGTTTCTATTTAAATAACGTACACCTGACCTAATACACTCACTCAGAAAGTCCTTAACATTTAACCATTCATAGACATAGAAGGATATTAATCCACTCGTATAAAATATAAAACACACACACACACACACACACACACACACACACACACACACATA
>JAECUM010071941.1:0-10200 GCA_016617855.1 Megalonaias nervosa | reverse complement strand
TGATGCAGACAAAACAAACTTACCATTAAATTGACACAGTAGGCTGAGAAAAAAAAAATTAATTCTGTTAGTCTTGGAATACAGTTTAATTATTAATTAGTTACAGAATATAAATTATTTTAGGACCTTTGTCTGCAGAGCAAATATAGAAAGTTAGACAACGCATTAAATATCCGTCTTGAATTTGCGGACATAATGGCTTTATGTTTTTTCGTATTCAGCCCTGAACAATATCATCGTGTTAAATATCTTCTTCTCAATTCTCTATACAATGGACAAAGAAGCAAAAAATAACGTTCATTTTCGACAGCTCATAAAGTACACCAATTGCACAGCAGCTCTACCTTGGTACTCCCTCGTAACGAACGATTTCTATATTCAAGGCAAACCATGCTGCTCTAAATCTACTTAGCACGTTTTAAAAAAAAAGCTTCTTTTATTGCAACCTCGTACATTAGAAAGAACTTCTTTTATCACAACCAAGTGCTTCTATTACAACCAAGTCCTTTTAAAAGAGCTTCTTTTATCACAAAGAAGCAATTTTATCTCAACCAAGTATATTTCAAATACTAAAGTATTCTTTATGCTTGTTTTATGGCATCAAACAAGATATTCAATTTTGCTTACATGACCAAAACCTCTTTATTTTATTTCATTGATTGTTCCATATGCAGGAAATTCCTAGGTCATCTAAGGAAAATCATAGGTTATCTAACTTTTATCATCGTAAGAGTCATCATTATCAGCATCATTTATTAACACAATTTTAAAAATCAGACTACTATATCCCTATTTATCAATATTCGAATCCAAAATTTGAACAGGAGTATTTTTCTAACTTCTGCCGTTGACTATCGCACCAGTTCGCCAGAGAGAACATCCAGATTAGAATATTTTGTCATCTAAAGTAATTATGTACATAATTTTTGGTATGAAGTTTGTAAATACCTTTTCCTCGGGTGGAAATCCAATATCTCTTGTTCACAATGAAGTACAGGTAGTAAATAAGGTTTACAAAGTTTGCATTTTTCCCTTACAGGTAGAACAGTCTGTTCAAATAATTTGTAAAAAGTTAGCAAAATTTAATTCCCCTGAAACTTTGGTACCTTTGTGTTCGTAACCATGAACATTATTTGAATAAATGCAAACCTAGGTTCTTAAATATATCTACATTTTGTAATCATTCACCATTGTAAATATAAAGAAGAAGCTGTCTTCTTGATTCTTTCATCAACATTAGTTTTTGTTTTTCTACTATTAACCATGTTTCCAAGAACATGATTACAAGTTATTCAGCATGATTTTCAATGACAGTTCAGGGGTTGGGGGTGGGTGGGTCTGTTGTTGTTTTTGCTTTTTTTTGGGGGGGGGATTACTTGTATCGTCTGCATATAGTAATAATAAATAGATGAATCATTTAATGAGAAAAGATATTATTCCTGTACATTGTGATATATAAGTGTCACAATGCCGTTTATAAAAAATGCGAATAATATTAGTGACAGAATTTGCCTTTGTTTCAAACCATAGTACGAGGTCATAAAAACTGGAAAACTAATATTTTATCCGTACATATGAATTTACAAAATTATAAATAACACATAAAATTTATACCATAACTGAACTAATGCCATTTCAGATTAATTTATGCCATAATAAACTGCGGTCTATTTTGATTGTTTGATTAATTGTGGTTTTACGAAGGACCAGCACTGCAAGGCTATATAACGCCACAATAAAGGCTGTGATAAATGATTTATATATGAAACGAGGTTCGTTATCAATAAGCGATAGCAGGACAAAAAGGAAAACGATAAGAAGGTCAAGATAATATGTGAAGGTTCTTTATCAACGGGGAATGTAAATGATCTATATACGGGGTAATTAGACAATACAATATAATTTAAGGTGATAAACTGCACCTGTTGGTTAAAAATACTCGTAGGAAATCGTTTGCACGCAATCTATATTTTTTAAAATAAATGTTAACTTCCTTCAAGAAATTTAAAATAAAAGTCACATTTACTGTATCAAAAATCCTTCGTGTGCTGAACATTTAGTAACCATCGCGTGTAGGAATGAGATAGAAACAATCTATAAGCGGTTCACGGTAAATGGTTCGTTGCAAGAAACGCATTCGGGATCTTTGCCCTCGAAGATGCTGAGCTTGGGTTATATAAGTATGACCAATTCTAGTTCGTGCAATGATTACCTCGTCCTTACGGATGGTTCTGTAGGAAGGAGGCTACTAGCCTAAGGAGGGTTTGACCACAATGAGCAATTTTGGAAGTTGTCTGCTTTTTCGTTACCTTTATTACCAAACGACTGAATAACCAACAGTATATTATATTTTCAGAGGCACACAGCTCGGTATGTTTAACGAGAACATTGGTCAATAATAGGTATTCCGACTTTCTATTACGTAATGACCAAAGTATTGATAGTGAAACGGAGAAGATGATAGTTTAAAAAATGTTTTTGGTTTCGATATATTTCATGGCAAAATCGATAACTCTATTTTCTGCTGAAAATAGCAATGTATCATCTAACAAAAGAACTTTTGTAGTGTGATTTCTAATAATGAAGGTTACCTGTTTGCCATCATTTGAGCCGTCTGTATACATTTCTTGTGTAGTTTTTAAATTTGGAGAGAAGTTCCTTACAAGGTTTATTAAAACTGGAAGGAGTTTTCTCGGATTGTTTCCTTCATGCAGTGTAAAAGTTATTTTGGGTTGTTTTAGAAGCCAAGGAGATGTTACAGAAAGATTTTTGAAGTGTACGTTTTTGTATTGTCAAGACCAGAAGATATTATAATGCCAAAGTTAGTAATGACATTTGGTTTTTTCGTATAAGGTTTTGTTGTTAGGTTGGAAAACAGAAACAACAGCAGGGTTTAATGTGTTGGATCTCAATTTAGGTCATATTGTAAAGATAATATTTCTCTGCGATGTGATAGAGCTGGCGCGTTCGCTTCAGATAAACGGCTTTCACATTTGGATGTCCATATCGCCCACATAGCGAGTCCTCTCATTTGATGGTGAAATGGGTCAAGCATTTTTAAATATGACTTTCGGATTGAATCATAAACAACACAACCATCTTCTAGTTTGGATGGAAGAAAGGTTTTACATAGGTTAAGATGTCTTTCAAGCATTTAACTTTCAATTTCTTAATGTGTGGAATGAAGGTGAGTTTTCTGTCGAAGACAATACCTATATACCTTGTTTCCTGAATAACCGGTAGCAGTGTTCCGTCCAACTTGAGTTTAGGATCATCATGTTGTCGTCGTAGCTGACACAAACACATGCATACTGTTTTTGATTTTGAGAACTTAAAACCGTTGTCAGCTGCCCAATTTTGGATCTTCTTTATATTTTGTTGCAATTGTCTTTCAGTTGTGTGCGTATCTTTCGATCGATAACAATTAGAAATAATCAACATTTGGTGAGCAATCTAAATCAGAAGCCAACATCTTGCTGATGTTATTAATTTTGATGTTAAAAAGCCTAGCAGATAAAACATGGCCTGAGGTACACCCATCTGTTCTTCGAACATATCAGAGAGGGAGGAAGCCAACTCTTACTTTTAATTCCCTATCTGAAAGAAAGTTCAATATAAAAGGGGGTAGGGGACCTTTCAGACCAAGGTTGTGGGGTATTCATTTTTTCGCACACATGTCCATGTTGTATCATAGGAAATTTCCAAATCGGAGAAAACAGCTACTACTGTTCTCTTTTGACAAAAGCATCGCGAATGAAAATATCGAATATAAACAGGTGATTGTTGGTACTACGGCTATATCGGCAGTCACATTGGAAATTTATATAATATAACGCTTTCTCATAATCAACGAGTGAACAAAGCATCTTGTCTGTTACCAGAACTAAGCACCAAGGAACTAATTTCATTGAGGACCAATATGCAATTTATTGTAGACTGTTTCTCTTGGAAATTATTTTTTCATGCTTGTCATACCATTTACTCAATCATCCATTTAATATATTCGAACAAAATCAATCTGATTAAAAGCAGATCTCCGCTGTTATACATGAAGATATGACAGAGACCGCTTAGGGGTCATGTTCTTGTAGCCTACGTTACTACCATAATAGCTAAATTTTTATCAACCAGTCAGATGAAGTCTTATATCGTCGCGTTTGGAGATAAAGAACTGTGGATAAAGAGGATGAATTTGTACCGAACGATGTGTTTCACTTTCAGATTTTTTAAAGCTTTATTTTCATTAGCTAATTCAAAGGTCACCAGAACATGACCCTTAAGCGGTCGTCGTCAGATCTTCACGTAGGACAGAGGAGATCTGAGTTTAATCAAATTGCGAATAAAATTTGGTAATGTATTAGTAAATGTAATACCCAGATAGCTAATGTTATAACACCTTCAATCTATGTACTAATAAGTGTAATAACTGATGATTCAGTTTGTAATATGATTTAACAACCTTTTTTATTTCATCTGCTGAGGTATCTATGCCTGATCTCCATCGATATTTTTCTTTAACTGCCGAGACTGGCTCATCGTCTTAAAGCGATCAGTTATAAATTCATGAAAACGAAAGATAGCTCTAAAATGCTCCAAAAATTATTTTGCATGTAGTTCACGTGATGGCTTTATTTCTTTTTTTATAGTGTTAATTGATCTCTCTCCCTCTCTTCAATAGCCTCAGTGGTTGGATTTGGCTATACTTATTATATTTTTAACCTCTTTAACCTTATGCTTCTTCACTCCAATCTTCTTTGATTTAAAATTTTCTATCGTTTTATATCCGAAAATACTACTTTATATGAATTTAAACTCAGTTCGTGCTTTGTAACGACTTTCATCAAAACAAAGAGCACGTTTCCATTTGCATGGAATAGATTGTGTAAATATTTTCTTTCCAAACAATGGAAGTGCACATTCCAAAACTAATATTAGAAATACAGTCAATAATCTCATTTAACACAGTAGAGCTCTCTGCACTGCTGACAAGTTATGTTAGGTCACGCACCACTTTATATCTGTCATTCAAACATGATAGAAACAATGTCATAAGTATACAGTGGGTCAGTATGCCGATGACATTGTTATTCTTCTCGATGGATCTCAATATTCTCTTAATGCAACAATGAATATCTTGCAATGCTTTCTTTTCTCTATTATCTAGACTTAAAATATAAGAAAACAAAAACAAAGGCTATTTGTATAGGAAACAAGAAATTTTGCTATGAAAGAATATGTCCCGAAATGGAACTAAGCTGGTCTTCTTCTAACTTGACACTCCTTAAGATCGATTTTCTGTACACTTGCAACAAATGGTGGAAATTAATTATAGTAAGAAACTAACAAAAGCATAAAGAGTTCAGGCAAACTGGAGTCAAAGACATCTTTCAGTAGTATGTAAAGTAACTGTTATGAAAAAGCAAATAAAAAAAAACAAAAAAAACCAACCAACAACCACAACAGAAAAAAAAACACCAACCCCCAAACCCCCCTCCCAATAACTCTTTTTTCTTTTGCTCATGTTCATAATTTGTTTTTCAGCACTTCCAAATCCACCAGCAAAAATTTGAAGCAGAACCAAATCGTATTTTGTTTTAGTTTGTATGAGGTGGAAAAGTAAAGAGAATTAAATGTGTTATACTATTATCCCCGGAGAATGAGGGTGCTACGTATTGCCCCACCTTGTTGGGGGTGGGTTGTAGTGGAATTTGGTTATCGTTATCTAGAGGGTGATCGCCTTCGGTGTTATTGCCCGAATCCAGTAAATATCAATATAAAGTGTGAAGCTTATAGGTGGAATAGATAGAGATCTGAGCAGATATATAAAACAGAATGACCCCCGTACATGAAAAAAAAAAAAAGAAAACAAAAAACAATTTAATCAATAACAGAAACAACCGTGATAATGCATTACAATAGGAAGATACACTTCTTTTTGAAATAAATCATTCACAGAATTTCAAAACACAAATATACTTATATAAATAGCCGACCTGTTTTAAATGATAGAATTAGTTCATCATAGAATCGAGTGAACAATCGAAGTCATTGCCTTGTACAACTTCATAACCTGATTATTTCCGGTTCATTCCAAATTCACTGTGACTGTTCTCCAACTGTTCTGGGACTGTTCGTCTTGGTCCTTTCCACTTTTCCCTTCTCCAAACTCTCTATTGTCTCGCCTCTTTCGGCCCTTGAACTTTGTGTGGGTAGGTGGATATGTAAGTACATGATACGTAGATACTTCGATAGGTCGGTACGTGGGTCCGTCCCGTAGAGCTATGTCACCTTGTGTTTTCAAGCTTCGCTCTCTTCTACCGCCAAAATCGTGTCCGTTGACTTTCCAGACATCCGATCCCTTGGATAATTATTTACGAGTGAATTTCTTCTAAATTCAAACTCGGAGTCTCCTACCTTTGTTTTCTCTTGCAGAAAAGTGTAGACTGACTAAACTTTTGTGATGGGACATATTAAAACCAAGGATTTCGTGTGGGAATCACACCCCTTATCTAGCGTAACCAATCCGGATTAAATATCTTTCCCGACTTTAATAACTAGACGCCAAATTTGTAGTCTGCGTGACCACTAACTTTCCAAATAACTAATCCTGAACAATTTCAAAATATGACAATTCCGATACAAGATCAGTTTGTCTGACGGTTAAATAAACGAATGTTTAATTAAGAATCGTTCTCTTGCATGACACAGACATTAACAAATCCGTGCATTATGGTGATTTAAACACGCGCCGGTCCCCATAAATCTAATTAATCGTTCACCTGCCCAAATTAATGTGCTCTTCATAGATCGACAGAAATTTGCACCCTTACAGAGGGAGGACCAAATATGACACACATGTATTCATTTATTAGATATATTTATTAGATGGGTTACAATGTTACAGGAAAACGAGGATGGATCGAGGCAGAACCTAGTCCATACAATTATATTCAGAAATATGAAGGAAGGAGAAAATTAGAAGAAATCTGTAAGCTCTAAATCCAACTGAGCATTTATCCCTGAGTTTTTTAAAAAATTTGTTCACCTAGAATGTTCATCAATACAAAAATGTCATTAAAAGTTTAGGAAATTGTATTAAAAGCAGTTTTTGTTTTATTCCTGTAATTCAAATATGTATTATTTCAATAAAGACTGGTTCGTATGTAAAAATTGTAAAATCCCTTGCATTATACATTTCTTTGTATGTCTTAAGTCAGCGAATTTATGCAAGGATTGCTTGATCAGCAAATTCCTTTCTACTCCTTCTTTAAAAAGCTATTACAGCAAAATTTTCTGTAATGGCACACGCAAACCCAGAGAACGGGTATAAGAAAGGTTGTGAACTCTAAAGTCAGAGCACACAGTCAGTGGATTAAAAGATGAGCAAAGCACCGTATTTGATAACCTTTTTTGGTACTGAGGGTGCTCTCCCAGATCGCATATAAGTACAATGTGGCAGTGTCTTGTTAGTTCGTTCTGTCAGATTTCATGAGGGTTCACCTTTCTTACAGGTAAGAAACTACGATCTGTATTTGTAAGATTTTCTGTACGGTAGCAATCCAAAGATTTGAATGTTTTAAGATGTTAGAGTGATGTGTTTTGATAGGAATTAAATTCTAGATCGACGCGTGTGGAACATTATTCTATTCTTATTATTTTAGCACACACACACACACACACACACACACACACACACACACACATATATATATATATATATATATATATATATATATATATATATATATATATATATATATATATATCTCTATATATATATATATATATATATATATATATATATATATATATATATATAATGTATTGGAAAGTTAAACTGTATTAAAAATGTATATTTATTTGTAATCATAGAAATCACTATTGCAAAGACGAATTCTCAACCAACTTCATGCTCAGTAATAATTAATTTAGAAATAAAATATTCTTAATGTTACAGAGCATACTATTTTGGTATTTTAGGTCAAACATTCAGTAAAATACTTTTCTACAATGATTGTTGTATTAGTCTGAAATATTGAATTTTTAAGCACTTGGGCTATCGTTAATTTATTCGATATTTAATTATTTACATCATATTCTAAGAGACCGAAATTTCAGAATTTGGTAATCTTGAAAGAATATGATCATTTTTTTATTTTATATTTATATCTAAAATTTAAAGTTTAATTTAGATGTATTTCTATATATAAAATGTAATTTCTTACGTCAATAATTTCAATAATGTTCGTTCCGTCAGACTTCATGAAGGTTCACCTTTCTTACAGTCGATCCCGGATCTCTGTCTCTCTGTCTGTCTGTCTGTCTCTGTCTCTCTCTCTCTCTCTGTCTCTGTCTCTGTCTCTCTCTCTCTCTCTCTCTCTCTCTCTCTCAGTATTCCCCAATCATAAAGACGTTATTTACACAGCTAGGAGCGTCAACTCCTAAGGGAGCATGAATTCTCTCTAACCATGTGCGAAAGACACTTATGAGTCAAAACATTTCAGAAAACAAAATTGATGGGGAGAAAGTAATTTCCTAAAAAGTTACGAGGAATCATCTCATAACACAAATCCCGGAAAGATACCGGCATTAAAGTTCCTAACTATCTAGTTGATGATCACGGTAATTTAATTCCTTTTAAAATGATAAAATGAAAAATTGGATGCGATGATTTAAAAAAAATACTTTTCATTAACATCCAAAATTCAAAAATTTTGGAAAGATGCAATTAAAAACCATTGGGCTCACAACACGTATGATAAGCAGGAGGATAACATAATGAACTTGCAAAAACAAAACTCACTAAAGTTTGCTTTCAAAGACTTTTAAAAACAGGCAGGGGCAACATACCGCTAAGCAACAAACGTGGTTACAAGTATCCAATAAAAATATAAGTAGTGAGGAGTGGTCTCAGATTTATAGCCGGGCAAAACTTTGTACCTAGGATTAAAAGTTGATCTCCTTTAGTTGATAGAATAATTAAAGCAACACCGTCTCTTAGTTGTACCGATTTTATATTTAACATATTGGTTCATGATCAGAAAGTTCACAGCTGGGCAGTAAACAAAAGTCTTCTATGCGTGATATTATTAAAGTAATTAACGACTACACTCCTCCCATCATATCATCGGACTGAACCGCACATTACCAAAATAGATCTTGTGAATCGAGTAACCTTTGACCCGATATAAGTAGCACACGATCTTTCAATCAATCCGATTAAAATCAGATATCCACAGTAGTACACACACACACACACACACACACACACACACACACACACACACACACACACACACATATATATATATATATATATATATATATATATATATATATATATATATATATATATATATATATATATATATATATATATATATATATATATATATATCATAACAGTTTTCAGGAGGTACTTGTTTAGTTCAGGAGCATCATTACAAATTTCCAGTTAATTCTATTGATTAATATCATCATGCATAAAAGCACAAGACGTTTTCGGTATTATGTAAGTAGCACTCCTGTGTAAATCGTCATCAAATTCCACGATGTTCTGGTAACTATCGTTTTGAGCGTTGATGACCGTACGTGATGAAGATTTCACAAGAGATCTGGAAGAACTACAATAACACGGCTGCTGATATTATGTATTTAATCACCTTGCCCCCCCCAAAAAAAAACAACTCCCCCCAAGCAGAATTATATAGATACCCGGTTTAATGATGCTTTCTTTTGCGCACCATATAATATTAGTGACTCAAATTCATTACAATAGGTCCTACTTTTATCTAACAAGTTCGGTGATTTTTCAATTTCTTTAGTACCACATATCATTCTATCGTCTTTGGTTTGTTTGTGGGGTGGGTGGGTGGGTAACCAGATCGCATGTCATTTGTGCAGTATCCTTCGGTGGGTTTTGGTTTATAATATCTGGAACACATCCGCTTTAGTTTATAATACTACAATTAAAGAAGATATATTAGCAGTGGTAATATTAGTGGTAGTAGTCGTGTTCATATTTTAATTTGGTAAAATTAAAGATATTGTGCAAACAAATTTAGAGACAAGATATAAAACATACAGTAAGCAACATCGGAACATAATGCATTTAAGATTATGCATTTACAGTAATAAGAGTTCAGACTATTTACACACCCATGGGCGCCCGCTGCATTTTTTGCGGGGGGGGGGGGGCGG
>JAECUM010071928.1:0-10463 GCA_016617855.1 Megalonaias nervosa | reverse complement strand
TATAAAGATGGACGAGACTTGGTGTGAATAAACTGCACTTATCACCTTGCTCCCTTCTATAGAATGCAAGAAAGACATAGTAAGCAATTTGAGATCTTACGCCTAGATTCTTAGACTTCATCAAAGAATAAAAGACTTCCTTATACGGGTGTTCCTTGCATGCAAAAGACAAAGACAAAAACCCCAACCTGGTGTGAATCTGTTTATAAGGGCTGTGTAAGTTGGACATTTTAAAACGAAATTATATTCATCTTCTTGCTGAGTTTGCACATAACATACATATACGTATTTTGGATGCACCACGTCCTTTATCTATAGCTATATCATGGGCGGAATATGGGAGTGTGGTTAGTGCATTTTAATGTATGGGTAGGTAAATCAATGACTAGCGCATTTAGTAAATGGATAGCTAAATCAATGACTAAAGTTTTTAATAGATGGGTAGATGAATCAATGACTAACGCGTTTCGAAGATGGGTCGGTAAATGCATGGCTAATGAATTTAGTTAATGGGTAGGTAACTGACTTACTAATGCATTTAGTAGATAGGTAGGTAAATGAATGACTAACGTATATAGTAGATAGGTAGGTAAGTCAATGGCTAATGCATTTAGTATATAGATAGGAAATGGAACGGAAACTTATCATAAAATGTACTATAGCGGTATGCTCGATGTAATTTGTTTACACCTGAATTCCAATCCTGTCTTAACTTGTCTTTAAGACTTTGGACTGAATATCAGTAAACATACCTGTGTGTAACTGTTATGTGGATTGTAATGTGTCGAATTTTGAATAAGTATTGAACCTTAAAATTGAATACATTGTGCATTATTATTTTATTATAAGCCAGTAAGGTCTTTGTGAAGGGTCACTTCGACCTTTATTCCATGTCAGTTGTTAAACTTTAAAGGCCAGCATCTACGGCTCATTTAGAATTGACCCGGGCATCGCAATGTTGTCCTGGGAAAGTAAACATTAATGTTTCCGACCATAACCGCTTGATAGGAACCCCATGTCAAATAGTCATTTTACAAAGGGAAGTTGGTATACATCGAATTCCTCAGATTCTAGGCTGTCAAAGTCTGACGAAAGAAATAATTATCTCGGGGAAAAATTAGGAACCGCTGATTACGATTGGTCAGTTTAAATTAAGGCGTACACCTTGGAAGTAATGTTGATTTAAAGTGACGACTTTGGTCGAATGTCTTTAGTCCGAGAATTTTCCTGCGCGAGACAAGACTCGTCTGACTCCGGGGAAAACTAAATAATAGTGCTTTCCTTGTTAAACAAATAAGGGAACCAGGTGGCTGTCTTGTAAGAAAAGACAAGCTTTAGTGCTAGGACGCACAATTTCTGAAAAGAACAGCATTAAGGTAAGTAATTTTAATTTATCGTGTAATTTTCTATTTTGTTGGATGTATATTACAGGGGTCGTTTGTAACTAGAGATAACGATTGTACCTTACTCAAAATAGTCTAAATTTGTAAGGACCATTGATCGTTAAGGTCACCTTATGTCAGAATTTATGCAGTATTTGGATAGCTAGTTTATGCTTTCTGAGTAACGAGTGAGAGATTTTTATATACGTATAGAAAGTGATGCATATAGAAACTTTGTGGTAATCTTGCCATTCAGGCAAACAGCTCCCTGGAACAGTCTGGAAAGGAGATGAAGAGTTCAGAATAGAAAGATCAAAGAAGATCAACGTATACACGTGAAGGTGGGAAGACGTGTGATACACGGAGACAAAGACAGGAAACGACGCTAGGTGATGCAAATCAGGCGTGGACATTGTGCTCTTTTCACCACTCGTTATTATGATGTAATGAATCCATAATAGAACACTGCTATCGAAACTCTGTTAACGTAAATTTCTTTGAATTTATTAGTTTTTTGTTATTGATTAAATTGTTATTCTCTTGTCTAAAGGGGGCTCGTATTGTATTATTTCTTCTCAATAGTCTTGCTCAATTCTCTGTTGATGTTCTATCTATCCACTCACACCGGGCAATAAAATCGAGGGAAGTCATTCTCTAGATAATGACAGCCAAATCTAATTAACCATCCCTCTTCACCAAGAAGGAAAACGTTACATAGATATATATTGTGTATTTAATATTTGTCCATGATTGTAGATTATATTTTAAGATAATAATGATATAAATTGGTTGGTTACTTGGGTTCGTGTGCTAGACGCAGCTTTGATAAACAACCTATTTATAGTTTGATGTGATTTTCCATTCGTAAGGTTGAGTATTATGACATACGTCACGTGGGGATGTATTGCGACATATGCCACGTGGGGATGAATTGCGACATCAGTCGTAATAATGTCGTGGAGATGTAAATAAGGAGAGAAGTGAACAATTATTCCTATTCCTATTTCTGTTCTTATTTTATGTTCAGTCTGCAGAAGTATTTACTGTCGCGTTTGGATTTTATTTGAGAAGAATCATATTTTTAAATTATTTATTGGCATTACAAAATACTCATATGACTGTTTGGACTAAATATTATTTTGTGATCATTATGAATTCATTCAAAGACGTTCTATTACTTTCACTTTTTCTGATATTTATCTCATATAAATTATTTTTTCATTTTTAATTTTCATCTTAACAGTGAAACACAATTCCGATTTGTTCCAATGATTATTGTTTTTGTTTTTATAGACAGTATTTCAGGCACTTATTGAATAGAAGGCTTCATTCCGTTTATCAGTCATCACTTTTGTGGAGAAATGCCTAATGGAAACTGGAATGATTATGACTCTGTATATTGCAAGATAAATTCCAGTTTGGTTTTGATAAACAAAGCTTAAGTTTGGAGTTTAACTCAAATTTCTGATCCGATGATCTAACTGGCTGAAGTTTTATTCCGACTTAAAACTGAGGGTCAGATATGCTATATTCAAATTCAACTTATGACATTAGCGCCAGATGTTTTCTCAAAAGCTTGACATCTGTCGATTTAATTAAGTCTGACAAGGTATTTTCACATACTTGTAGGATATCGCTGAGGAGTGAATAATTTATTAAATTCTACATTTCATTCTTGGCGAGGGTATATTGTTTTTCCTCTTGAAGTTGCCAAATAGCTTTCAGCAACGAAAGAATTTCCGCAAGTTTTATGGTTTTAGCTTTCCTCATCATACAGTTTCATATGCTTATTAAAACTTACACTGAAGCGGAATAGCTGACCACACACTTGCATGTGTTCATTTGCTTCCTTAGCGCCCTTGTGAAGTGCTAGATAATCCTGTAGATTAATCAACCATCGTTTAGATTAGATTATCCTTACGTTTTGACTTAACCACACTGAAATTTTAGATCCCGCGCTTACCGGCTCCTAAGATCCTTTTCACATGTAAAACTTTTCGATAAAGATAGGATATGTGTAGTTTGTGATCTGTATTTGTACCCGGTGTCTTACATGATTTAGCCACTGAGTGTACATAGGCCGCATTCAGAGTATATATTACTGAGGTTCGTGACGTATTCTCTCATGTAAGATCAGTAAGATTCAAACGTTTACCGCAAACTTGCTTACAGATGTTGCGTTGCAAATCCTGTTAAACAAGACTACACGCACACAAACATACACACACACGCACAGTTTCTGAACTATAGTACATGTCATTATACGAGACTCAAAAGTAAATCACACAAAGCATGTTCGTACACAACAATGATAGCAAGTTCTTGAAAGCAACGATAACTACTCAATGTCTTTCACAATGTGGTTTTATTTCTGTCTACTAAGAAATGCACAAGTGTGTGTGTGTGTGTGTGTGTGTGTGTGTGTGTGTGTACGTGCGCGCGCACCGTATGGGAGAAAATGTATATGGGGTATGTCAGTTGATTAAATGGAAGAGGCTGGAAATAAATGAATGAAAAATAGGCTTCTATTCTCCCTACCACGATTAAACGGCTTAAAGGTGATCTGACATGGTCTATAAAGATTTTTCCTAGTAATAAAATGTACTAACGTAATTTTGTGTCGATTTTAACTTCATGGCCGTTAGTTGACCTTTAGATCCCATTTAACAGGTTGAAAGAAAATTTAGATTTCCCTGACCAAATGGTGTGACATAAAAATGAAATATCTGACACGTTAACAGTGCTTAGAAGTGACGTCAGTAGAGTCTTTTGTGGTTTCTTTGAACCGATAAGAGGCCGAATCTGACAGCGTAGAAAATAGCATGCTCAATTTAACTACTGACAAAAATGCATTCAAACAGCACATAAATCTGTTTCACTCATTGGTCAACATTTTGCTGTAACTGGTGGTACAAATATGTACAAAGCAAGAGAAATGTCCTGTACATTCATTACATGATCTCTCGGAACCAATTCATTGGAGATGATTGCCTACAATTGTTTATACGGTCATCTATTTTTGTCGCATAACTGTCATTTTAGTGGACATGTAACTTTCAAAGGTAACACCTATAAATTTTCAGTTACCCATTTTATGGCCTAAGTTCCCTTAACTAGCCGTACCTTATATGATGCATTAATTTGGTATATTGTGGAAGCTAAACACTTATTAAAACTACTAGTATGTTTTTAAAGACATTTTCTGTATTATTGATCAAATTCTACTAAATAGACAAAATAACGGTTTAAAGGATACGTTATGGAGTTGTATGAATAAACATTCAATTTACATGAAGGGTTAAGTGTGGCAATCTTTGCTAGCCCAGAATCCTCGATCCACTTCATTCCACATCTACCCTTGAAATATGGCTTGCCTAAACATTGTTTTGAAGAAGTGCCCTTGCTGATTAAGACCTATTTCTCGAAGGGAGCCAAGTTAGTGACCAATCAGAGAACTCGTTACATGACCTGTTAAATCTTCACTATGCCGACTACAACGATGTAACAATAAACTGACTTGAAAGAAGCCGTGTGTGAAAGGTTAACTTCGACGTTATACTCTGAACGTTCGTTTAGACTCTAGGAAGATTCAAGGTCTGTAAACGTTTGCAGTCTTTCTCTTGCTGATGCAGCGTTCAGTTATGGCTCTCTGTAGTAGGATGAAAATCACTGATCACAACAGTTCTCAGAAAAAGTTAGCCTAGCCAGAACAAAATAACTATATGTATATAATAATTAAACACGATGTAGGACCGGTATATATTCGTTAGACGAAGATAATTTTAACGGATTCTTATTGATAATAAGAGCACATGAGACAGGTTTTATGCACAAATGAAATACGCATTAACCGGCCTAAAATTAAAGTTCATAAAAACTAAAATACACCGTTGAGATATTCTGCTTTGCTATGAATCTGCATGTTTACTGCTATGGATGGCTAGCTCTGCTTCCTAGCCAACTATTTGTAATGCCTCACATCAAGAACAACAAAAGCCACAAACTCTTATTTAAAAAATACATGCTTATTTGTAAATATTATACAATAGTAGCTGAAATAGTCATGTGATAGCCTTACGTTAAGAAATTTGACAAGAGCCAATGGACGAAAACATCTCCTGCCACCTAAATCCTAGCCGGGAGAAGTTCAATGCTTTGTACGAGTGATATCTGATTAAGTCTGGAATACACTGTGAAAACATTAACTCAGATATAGAAATCTAACGGGTTTTACATATATCTGTGCTTACTTTTTTGTGTCAAGAGCTAATCAAAAGTGAATTTAAATGTATAAAATGATAATTTATCGCCAACGTCTGTAGAATAGATTCTTTGATCTGCAACTGTAAAAGAACTGACAATGTTCACAGAAAAGCAAACTGAATGCGATCATTCATTTCTTCCAATGAAGTAGATTTGGTACGATTTAGAGTTGATACGAATTTGAAGCAACTTTAGCTTTCATCACTTTCCACGAAAGGTACCTATTTCATGTTGCCCTCTAGGGCTTCATAAATAACACTTATTTCAAACTAAATTTTTAAAAAGCTAAGAATTTCACAGCAGAGAATGATGAAAAAAAAATGATTTTGTTATGTTTCCTTTTTAACCTCGTTAAATGATATACATCGTGTTTTCAATGCCTTCTACCATCAATAAAGCTTGATTTTTGTCATAGAAATCTTTATATTGGAGAAGTAAAAGGTTATGTTAGCTATATCATCTATTTATTTTTCTATTTAATTCTATTTTATTGTTTTTTCTCTGACAAAATCTACCACATGTTTATGAAAAAGTTGTAAAGCTGGTTCTACTTTAATAACAAAAAAACCAACAACAACAACAAAAAAAGCAAACAAACTTGCCAACACCTAACCACAGTTTCTGAACTCAAGCTGGAAAACCTATACATCCAATTGTGAACTGTCAGTAATAGTGGGGGACCAGACAATAATCATATAGTAATGGATTAGGTAAACTTATTTATATCACCTGTCCCCTGTGAAATGAGACTTATTTTAGAACTTGAAACATCTACTTAATTTCACCTCCTGACCAAGGAATTTCTCGAGATTGAAAGCTATTTGGCCTCTATAATAACATACATACAATAGCAAATGATCAGATTAAAAAATAGTACCAAACTCTAAATTAAATTAGATAATTACTCGACAAAAAAATTAACGGTTTTCATTAATTCAGATTGGGAGCATTGTTGGTTAAAAATGGACCAGACTATTTGTTGCAGAAGGGAAAAGTATAATTTTCATATAGTTTATTATTTCTTTTCCGCACCTAAACACTAAATATTGCTTTCAAAAATTCCAAAGTAGTTAGATAGAAATTTCAGCTCAGTCGGAAGTCTGACAGAAATTAAATACCATCACTGTTAACTCAATGTAAAATCGGTATAGTTGACTAATTACCACAGACTGTGTTACTCGACACTTTAAAAATCGGTATAGTTGACTGATTACCTACAGACTGTGTTACTCAACACTTTAAAAATCGGTATAGTTGACTGATTACCCACAGACTGTGTTACTCAACACTTTAAAAATCGGTATAGTTGACTGATTACCCACAGACTGTGTTACTCAACACTTTAAAAATCGGTATAGTTGACTAATTACCACAGACTGTGTTACTCGACACTTTAAAAATCGGTATAGTTGACTGATTACCCACAGACTGTGTTACTCAACACTTTAAAAATCGGTATAACTGACTAAGTACCCACGGACTGTGTTACTCAACACTTTAAAAATCGGTATAACTGACTAAGTACCCACGGACTGTGTTACTCAACACTTTAAAAATCGGTATAACTGACTAAGTACCCACGGACTGTGTTACTCAACACTTTAAAAATCGGTATAACTGACTAAGTACCCACAGACTGTGTTACTCAACACTTTAAAAATCGGTATAACTGACTAAGTACCCACAGACTGTGTTACTCAACACTTTAAAAATCGGTATATCTGACTAAGTACCCACGGACTGTGTTACTCAACACTTAAAAAGTCGGTATAACTGACTAAGTACCCACAGACTGTGTTACTCAACACTTTAAAAATCGGTATAACTGAGTAAGTACCCACAGACTGTGTTACTCAACACTTTAAAAATCGGTATAACTGACTAAGTACCCACAGACTGTGTTACTCAACACTTTAAAAATCGGTATAACTGACTAAGTACCCACAGACTGTGTTACTCAACACTTTAAAAATCGGTATAACTGACTAAGTACCCACAGACTGTGTTACTCAACACTTTAAAAATCGGTATAACTGACTAAGTACCCACTGACTGTGTTACTCGACACTTTAAAAATCGGTATAGTTGACTGATTACCCACAGACTGTGTTACTCGACACTTTAAAAATCGGTATAACTGACTAAGTACCTACGGACTGTGTTACTCGACACTTTAAAAATCGGTATAACTGACTAAGTACCTACGGACTGTGTTACTCGACACTTTAAAAATCGGTATAACTGACTAAGTACCCACGGACTGTGTTACTCAACACTTTAAAAATCGGTATAACTGACTAAGTACCCACGGACTGTGTTACTCGACACCTTAAAAATCGGTATAGTTGACTGATTACCCACGGACTGTGTTACTCGACACTTTAAAAATCGGTATAACTGACTAAGTACCTACGGACTGTGTTACTCGACACTTTAAAAATCGGTATAACTGACTAAGTACTCACGGACTGTGTTACTCAACACTTTAAAAATCGGTATAACTGACTAAGTACCCACTGACTGTGTTACTCGACACTTTAAAAATCGGTATAGTTGACTGATTACCCACAGACTGTGTTACTCGACACTTTAAAAATCGGTATAACTGACTAAGTACCTACGGACTGTGTTACTCGACACTTTAAAAATCGGTATAACTGACTAAGTACCTACGGACTGTGTTACTCGACACTTTAAAAACCGGTATAACTGACTAAGTACCCACGGACTGTGTTACTCAACACTTTAAAAATCGGTATAACTGACTAAGTACCCACGGACTGTGTTACTCGACACTTTAAAAATCGGTATAGTTGACTGATTACCCACGGACTGTGTTACTCGACACTTTAAAAATCGGTATAACTGACTAAGTACCTACGGACTGTGTTACTCGTCACTTTAAAAATCGGTATAACTGACTAAGTACCTACGGACTGTGTTACTCGACACTTTAAAAATCGGTATAACTGACTAAGTACCCACGGACTGTGTTACTCAACACTTTAAAAATCGGTATAACTGACTAAGTACCCACTGACTGTGTTACTCGACACTTTAAAAATCGGTATAGTTGACTGATTACCCACAGACTGTGTTACTCGACACTTTAAAAATCGGTATAACTGACTAAGTACCTACGGACTGTGTTACTCGACACTTTAAAAATCGGTATAACTGACTAAGTACCTACGGACTGTGTTACTCGACACTTTAAAAATCGGTATAACTGACTAAGTACCCACGGACTGTGTTACTCAACACTTTAAAAATCGGTATAACTGACTAAGTACCTACGGACTGTGTTACTCGACACTTTAAAAATCGGTATAACTGACTAAGCACCTACGGACTGTGTTACTCGACACTTTAAAAATCGGTATAACTGACTAAGTACCCACGGACTGTGTTACTCAACACTTTAATAATCGGTATAACTGACTAAGTACCCACAGACTGTGTTACTCAACACTTTAAAAATCGGTATAACTGACTAAGTACCCACGGACTGTGTTACTCAACACTTTAAAAATCGGTATAACTGACTAAGTACCCACAGACTGTGTTACTCAACACTTTAAAAATCGGTATAACTGACTAAGTACCCACTGACTGTGTTACTCGACACTTTAAAAATCGGTATAGTTGACTGATTACCCACAGACTGTGTTACTCGACACTTTAAAAATCGGTATAACTGACTAAGTACCTACGGACTGTGTTACTCGACACTTTAAAAATCGGTATAACTGACTAAGTACCTACGGACTGTGTTACTCGACACTTTAAAAATCGGTATAACTGACTAAGTACCCACGGACTGTGTTACTCAACACTTTAAAAATCGGTATAACTGACTAAGTACCCACGGACTGTGTTACTCGACACCTTAAAAATCGGTATAGTTGACTGATTACCCACGGACTGTGTTACTCGACACTTTAAAAATCGGTATAACTGACTAAGTACCTACGGACTGTGTTACTCGACACTTTAAAAATCGGTATAACTGACTAAGTACCCACGGACTGTGTTACTCAACACTTTAAAAATCGGTATAACTGACTAAGTACCCACGGACTGTGTTACTCGACACTTTAAAAATCGGTATAGTTGACTGATTACCCACAGACTGTGTTACTCGACACTTTAAAAATCGGTATAACTGACTAAGTACCTACGGACTGTGTTACTCGACACTTTAAAAATCGGTATAACTGACTAAGTACCTACGGACTGTGTTACTCGACACTTTAAAAACCGGTATAACTGACTAAGTACCCACGGACTGTGTTACTCAACACTTTAAAAATCGGTATAACTGACTAAGTACCCACGGACTGTGTTACTCGACACTTTAAAAATCGGTATAGTTGACTGATTACCCACGGACTGTGTTACTCGACACTTTAAAAATCGGTATAACTGACTAAGTACCTACGGACTGTGTTACTCGTCACTTTAAAAATCGGTATAACTGACTAAGTACCTACGGACTGTGTTACTCGACACTTTAAAAATCGGTATAACTGACTAAGTACTCACGGACTGTGTTACTCAACACTTTAAAAATCGGTATAACTGACTAAGTACCCACTGACTGTGTTACTCGACACTTTAAAAATCGGTATAGTTGACTGATTACCCACAGACTGTGTTACTCGACACTTTAAAAATCTGTATAACTGACTAAGTACCTACGGACTGTGTTACTCGACACTTTAAAAATCGGTATAACTGACTAAGTACCTACGGACTGTGTTACTCGACACTTTAAAAATCGGTATAACTGACTAAGTACCCACGGACTGTGTTACT